>JBAMMX010000018.1:16343810-16648806 GCA_037126225.1 Dillenia turbinata | reverse complement strand
GTCAAGGGTCGATGAGAAGTACAAGCCCATATTTGATGTATTGAAGAGTACTCGGTGGTTTGAATGGACATCCGAATGTCAGGCATCCTTCAAACGACTAAAAGAATACCTGATGGAGCTGCCACTACTTTCAGAGCCCATCCCTGGGGAAGAGCTTTATTTATACCTCGCCATCTTCGATCGAGCGCTCTCCTCTATGATGGTGAGACACGAGTCTACTGCCCAAAAGTCAGTCTACTGCATCAGTCGGATATTAAAGGAATCCGAAATTAACTATCGACCGATTGAAAAGATAGCATATGCCTTGGTCGTCTCAATACGATGCTTTCGACCGTACTTCCAAGCTCATACCTTCATGGTACTCACCGACCAACCGCTGAAGTAGATCCTCCAGAAAAGAGACACTTCCGGTCGGCTCATCAAGTGGAGCGTGGAATTGGGCGAGTTCAATATCTAGTATCGACCACGACCAGCGATAAAGGGCTAAGCATTAGCTGATTTCATTCTTGAATGCACCTTTCCGGCAATGCTCGAAAACAAATCTCCTAACCATCAGGAAGTACGGCCGATCCCAGAGTGGACCATTCACGTCGACGAGTCATCGAATTCCTAGGGAAGCGATGTCGGGCTCATACTAGTGGGTCCAAATAATTTTAAGGTAGAATACGCCCTCCGATTCGATTTTCAGGCCACCAACAACCTCGCTGACAGACCTTCAAATCACAATTGACATGGGGGTATGGAATGTAAGGGTATTCACTAATAGTCAGTTGGTCGTCAAACAAATCGAAAGGGGTTTACGAAACGAAGGACTCAACCATGGCCAAATACTTGAGTAAGTTGTGCGAAACAATGGGATGACTAGACAAAGTTGATATCCAGCAGATCCCTAAGTCAGAGAATACATGAGCCGACACTCTATCGAAGCTGGCCAGTTTTGACTCGGTCGCCTCTAGCCAAACGGTATACATTGAAAGCCTACCATATCCCAGCATTGATGAACTCAAAGAGGCTCTCTCCATCGATCAGGCCCCTAGTTGGAAAGATCCTATAGAAGAATACTTGAGGCATGATCGCCTGCCAGAATCACCGAGGGAGGCGAAGAAACTAAAGAGAAGAGCTGCACAGTATGCCATAATTGATGGAATCCTTTACCAGAAGTCATTCACTCATCCATATCTACGGTGCCTAACTCCTGAAGAAGGGGACTATGTCCTTCGAGAAATCTGCAAGGGGATCTGTGGTAATCACCTAAGCGCTCGAAATCTAGTCTACAAGGCTCTTTGTTAGGGGTGTTATTGGTCAACCATGAAGGTCGACTCCGACAACTATGTAAAGCGATGCAACAAGTGTCAACGCTTCTCTTCGATGCCTCGACTGCCTTCTATTGAACTCAATCCTATAGCCAGCCCCTGGCCATTCGCTCAATGAGGCATGGATATCCTCGGGCCGTTCCCCCCAGCCTCAGGACAACGGAAGTTCCTCATAATAGTGATTGTCTACTTCACCAAGTGGGTGGAAGCCGAACCTCTAGCTTAGTTCACTGCCGCCAAGGTCCAATCCTTCGTATAGGCTCATATCATCACTCGGTTCGACATACCGCATGTCCTCATCATGAACAATGGAAACACTTGACTACTGCTTCCTGATTGACCGACTAAGCTTCTATGTTTGTCTCTCCAATGTAGGAATTATGGTTTCTTTATCCAGGGGTAACTCTGTTATATACTTTTTTTGGTACAATTGATCCGACTTAGGGACTTGTGTACTTACTCATGTAACCAGATGTATCCTTTATGTAAGAGTAAAAGAAAAGTTATGTTTTACTTACTTGACTTCTGCTCTTGTTCTCTTTTAATGTCTCTTGCTTGTTTGATTGTATGAATTGTTTTGATCCTCGTCAGAGTGGATCTGCTTCTGGCTTTAGACTCCGTGTGGAGACGCTTGGCAATACTGGCCATTTGGGCCGTTAGACTTTAAGTAAGGGATTCTGTTCGGGAAGACTGGACGACACTACCTGTTTGGAGAGTTTCATCCCAATAGGATTAGGGCGACTTAGACCTAATGTTCGACAGGAGTAGGGCGGTGTTAACCAGTTCGGAGAGTTTTATCTCATTTTAACGATGCATTCGTTTGATAGGAAACTTTAGATAGGATGGTCGTGTCCACCCATTCGTGGAGTTTTATACCATTTTGATGACACATTCGTTAGATAAGATCAAGGCGACTTAGACCCAACGTACGATAGAAAACAATTGATAGTAGGGTTGTGTTCACCCATTCGGGGAGTTTCATCCCATTTTGATGACACGTTTGTTCGATAGGAAACTTTAGGTAGGAGGGTCGTGTCCATCTGTTCAGGGAGTTCATCCCTTTTTGATGACACGTTCGATCGATAGGAAACTTTAAATAGGAAGACCGTGTCCACCCATTCAGGGAGTTTCATCCATTTTTGATGACATGTTCGATCGATAGGAAACTTTAAATAGGAGGGTCGTATCCACCCGTTCGGAGAGTTCTATCCCTTTTTGATAACACGTTCGATCGATAAGAAACTTTAGATAGGAGGCCGTGTCCACCCGTTCAGAGCGTTCAATCTCTTTTTGATGACACGTTCGATCGATAGGAAACTTTAGATAGGAGGGTCGTGTCCACCCATTCGGGGAGTTCTATCCTTTTTTGATGACCCATTCGATCGATAAGAAACTTTAGATAAGAGGGTCATCATTTAGGGAGTTCCATCCCTTTTTGATGACACATTCGATCGATAGAAAACTAGTCTGGTAGCCAGACAAGAATGAAGGAGAGAATCATTCGGTTCTTACTGAGCTGATTCTTCTAACTGTAGGGAGTTGTGGAGTCTACTGATGGTATATGCGTAGGTTTTTTGAGTTTTATATCCTAGGCACGGTCTATCCATCTAGATTGTTGAGGCGATAGGTTTATGGTCGAACCACGAAACGCACTTGATATGGACCTTCCCAGTTATGAGCGAGTTTGCCCCCAGGTTGAGTCTGACGGGTGGCTTCCACCCTTCTAACTTGCCAGATTTGAACGTTCCGTTCTTGACTCTTTGGTTGTGATATCGTGCCATTTGTTGTTAGCAAGTAGCTGCTCGCGCCGATACGGATTCCTATAACTCTGGAAGTAAGTCTAATCTCTCGTGTAGGGCATGCTCGTTTTGCCTAGCGTCGTATTAGGCCACCCGGAGCTAGTGGATTCCTATCTCCACAGGTATGACCGTTTCACTTCCGTACATTAGACTGAATGATATTTCACCAATTGCTCTTTGGGGCGTAGTACGATATGACTAGAGGACACCATAGAGTTCTTCAACGCATCGTCTATCATCCAATATTGTCTTTAACCCTTATAGGATCGTTCAGTTGGTTATCTCAGCCAGCCCGTTGGTTTGCGGATGAGCGACCGATGAAAATCGATACTGAATCTCGAGTTTCTCGCAGAAATCTCGGAAGCACTTGTTGTCGAACTGCTTTCCATTGTCCGTGATGAGGACATATGGTATGCCGAATCGAGTGATGATATGAGTCCATACGAAGCACTAGACCTTGGCTGCAATGATCTAAGTTAGAGGTTCGGTCTCCACCCACTTGGTGAAATAGTTAATGGCCATTATGAGAAACTTCCGCTACCCTGAGGCTGGAGGGAATGGCCCGAGGATGTCCATGCCCCATTGAGCTAATGACCAGAGGCTGGCTATAAGATTGAGCTCGGTGGAGGGCAGTCGAGGCACCGAAGAGAAGCGTTGGCACTTGTCGCATCGTTTCACATACTTGTCAAAGTCGACCTTCATGGTTAGCCAATAGTACCCCTAGCAAAGAGCCTTGTAGACCAAGTTTCGAGCACCTAGGTGATTATCGTAGACTCCCTCGTGGATTTCTCGGAGGACGTAGTCCCCTTCTTCGGGATTTAAGCACCGCAGGTATGGATGAGTGAACGATTTTCGGTAAAGGATTCCGTCAATTATGGCGTAGTGTGTGGCTCTTCGCTTTAGTTTCATTGCTTCCGTCGGTAACTCTGGTAGGCTATCATGTCTCAAGTATTCTTCTATGGGATCTTTCCAACTAGGGGACTGATCGATAGTGAAAGCCTTTCTAGACTCATCAATGCTGGGATACGACAAGCTCTCGATGTATACTGTTCTACTAAAGGCAACCGAGTCAGAACTGGCCAGTTTTGATAGAGTATCGGCTCGTGCGTTCTTTGATCGAGGGATTTGCTGGATGTCAACTCTGTTTACTTGTTTCATCGTCTCGTGCAACTTACTTAAGTATTTGGTCATGATCGGATCTTTTGTTTCTTAGGCCCCTTCAATTTGTTTGACAACCAGCTGGTTGTTAGTGAATATTCTGACATTTCGTGCCCCCATATCAATGGTGATCCGAAGGCCCATTAGCAAGGTTTCGTACTTTACTTGGTTGTTGGTGGCCCGAAAATCGAACCGGATGGCGTACTCCTTAAAATTATTTGGGGCCACCAGTATGAGCCCGGCACCGCTTTCAGCGGAGTTCGATGATCCGTCGATGTGAATGGTCCACTCCGGAACCCACCATTCCTCTTGATTGTTAGGAGGTTCGTCTTCAAGCGTCGTTGGCAAGGTACACTCAAGGATGAAATCGACCAATGTTTGGCCCTTTATCGCTGGTCGCAGCCGATATTAGATATCGAACTCACCTAATTCTATGCTCTATTTGATGAGCTAACCGGAAGTGTCTCTTTTCTGGAGGATCTACTTATTGATTGGTCAATAATACCTTGCGATGGTATGGGCTTGGAAGTACGATCGAAGACGTCTTGCTGAAATGACCAAGACATATGCTATCTTCTCAATTGATCTGTATTTAACTTCAAAGTTCTTTAGTATCCGACTGATGTAGTAGACCGACACGGATAACGGACTCCTGCCTTACAATCACAGAGCAGAGTGCTCGATCAAAGATGGAGAGGTACAAATAAAGTTCTTCTCCAGGGACCGATAGCGAGAGTAGTGACAGCTCCATTAGATATTCTTTTAGTTGTTTGAAGACCGCCTGACATTCGGATGTCCATTCGAACTGTCGAGACATCTTCAGTGCATCAAATATGAGCTTATACTTCTCACCAACCCTCAACATGAATCGACTCAAGACTGCTATCCGGCCAATAAGACGCTGCGCTTCTTTTAGTGTCTAAGGAGGTGACATGTTTAATATCGTGCGTATCTTTTTTGGATTTGGCCACATCCTTCTTTTGGATTCGATAATGAAACCGGGGGAGAACTTTAGGAGTGATTTCGAAGGTTCACTTCGTCGAGTTCAACTGCATGTTATAGCATTCTAACGTCTAAAAGATTTCTTCGAGGTCGACAACATGAGTTTCTATAGCAATGCTCTTGACGAGCATGTCGTGACGTGCAACCTGCGTTTTTTGCCTTTCAGCCCCAGTCTTAGAACCCCATATTGACTAGTCATTGAAATGTCGCTCCAGTGTTTTTTAGGCCGAAGGGTATGACTCGGTAGCAATATGTGTCAAATTCGGTAATAAAACTTGTCTTCTCTTCATCCTCCGGCGCCTTTCTGATCTGATTGTAGCTTGAATAGACATCCGCGGAAACTCGGGCCGTTGCAGCGACGGAGTATCCTGAGGATTTGTCGATGTTGGGAAGTTGGTAACTGTCTTTTGGATATACTTTGTTGAGATTGGTAAAATCCACATACATTCTCCACTTGCCGTTGGCCTTTTTACCAAAACGACGTTGGCTAACCACTCGGGATATTTAACTTTACGAACGAACCCGGCTCCTAATAGCTTTTGAACTTCTTCATGTATAAAACGTTGGCGTTCGAGAGCAAATACTCTCTTTTTTTGTCTTACTGGTTTGAAACTAGCGTTGATTGTTAGCCTATGGGCTATAACGAGATCAGTTATACACAGCATGTCTTCCGAGGCCCAAGCGAAAACTTTGGAATGCCGTTGTGAGAGCGGTGACTAAGACCTCTTGTAAGAAGTCGATAGGTTGGTCCATGGCAGGATGATTTGGTTGGATCGCTTGACCCAAGGAGACCTCAATTGTTTCTTCGGCTGATTCGGGTTTCGACCTCGGCCCGGTGTCGTCCCTGAGTTCCAGGGCATTGATCGGAAAGCTTTCTCACGCATCTTGGGCTGTAAAGAAGATGTAAGGATCAGGATCGCTACAGATGATAGCGACCCATTGCAGCGTTCTGAACTTCATCTTCATGTGTCTCGTGCTTGGTAGTGCTTCAAGTTCGTCTAAACTGGGTTGATCGAGAATGGCATTGTAAGGAGAGAATAATTTCACCACATGAAACAAAACATTGGCAGTCGCATGATTAAGAGGTTTTCTGAGTGTCACGGAAAGAGAAATAACGCCTTCAGGATAGACGTGCTCGTTTGAAAGTCCTCTGAGGGACTCGACAGATGACAAAAGTCGAGCCAGATTGAGACCCATTCGACAGAAGGCATCCCAGGTAAGGAGATCACAGTTGGTCCCCTGATCGACAAGGACTCTCTTCACGATGTTGGATTCCATCTTGAGGGTAATGACTATGGGATCATTGCGGCGGGGATCAACCCCCGCCAGGTTGTCGTCATCAAAATCTATGACTAGCCTTTTCCTCTTGGCATGCGTTATGCCGGAATTGATGGCTGTAGATGTTGACATGAATTTTCGGAAGATCAGTCTGTTTTTCTACAGACGGTGTCAATCTGTTGGAGGTGGGTTATGACTCCACGGAATCACAGGCTCCCCCATGACTTGAGCGGTTATCGTCGATAGAATGCAGAATGCGCAAAAAGCGTAGGGAGGCATACGACAGGGAAATCCCGATACTCAAATCAGAAAGAGCAGTTTTCGAATGTAAGGAAACATACTGAGAGTTTTAGAGAGGGAGAGATTCCTTGTAACCAGTGTACCCAGTGTGTAAGACCCAGAGAGCGTACCTGACTTAGAAAGTTTGAATATGTCTTATATTTGATAAAGTCATGTGCTTTCGGGGCGTTACAACCCTACTTTTTTTATGGAGATGATCTGAAAATCTCATGACTTAAATATTACGAAACGTTCATAATCTTTATCATATGAGAAGTTTCGTTATTCAGGGAAATCTTTTCCTTATCAGTAGAATTTTAGAGATACTGCTCTTAAGTAGGGAACCAAAGTCATTGAGGTGTTTTGACACCCTTCCTTAGGATCAACAAGACCGTTGGATTTCGGTCGGTCGTTTAGCTAATGCGGAGTTTTTGGGGCTTGCTCGTTTAGTAGAGCAGGGGTTAAGTATCTGCTCGAGAAGATAAATCCTAATTGACAAATTTCGTACGATAAGTGAGACGACTAAAACCCTATTGTTCGTGAGACGGGACGACTAAGACCTTTCGGTAGATCAATTGAGTAACCATAGAGGGTAATCATTCTATAATATTGGGCTATGTTTGCCCATCAGTCGATAGCTATTCTATCGATTGGAGTGATCCTTTCTAAGTTATGGATTTCATGTGTGGGTCTTTTAAGTATTAATTATTTAAAACAGGTATTAAGTTATGTCTCATCACCACCCCTCCTCCTTTTATTTAAATTTCAAAAAGAAAGGACGGGTAAACCTTTATAGGCGGACTCGCTCTATATTCCAACGATTCATTAGATTGTTGACTTTAATTTGGGAGTTATAGTGTTGAAAGCGGGAAGAGCAGTCAAATCAAAGTCATCAAGATCATCTAAGTTCAAGGGTCCAATCCAATCTCAAGCCCGTAAAGTTTTGGCTCATTTTCTTTTCAGCATTGCATGAACATACCAAGACGAGAAGCTCAGCCCAGATCATAACCCAATCTGAAGCGCAGTTTGGACAGATTTTCTAATGATTAGTTGGTTAGTTTTTATCAGCTAATTTGGAATGTTCTCTCTATTTTTGGCATACGATGTTCTCTCTATAAATATGCATCTTTTCTGTCATTTGAAACATTGAGAATCATAGAGAGCAATCCTCTCTCTTGCTGGAGCAATCTAGTCCATTTCTTTTGCTCTGGGCTATAGTCCCGTCTCTCTCTTTGGTTTTTTTTTTTTAATATATTTTAAAGTAAAGTCGTTTCTCTCTTTGTAATGTTTTATTGATTAATATAAAAAAGAAGTCTCTTGTTCTCATCTTTGTTATTCTTAAATATCATAAATTTCAAAATGGCACGGGAGCACAAGATTTTTTATTAAGTAATTAACTAAGATGATTTGTATGTAAATAATGTGTTACTTAGCTTCATTAGATTTGTATCACAACTTCACACTATTCATTGGTGAAGGCTTTGACTGCATTCTCCATGTTTTTCTTTTTCTTCAATATTCACTATGAGGGCAAGGCAAGAGAAAGCTTTTTTTTTTATATAGTGATTCGAACATGAGATCTCCAGATCAAGTAAGAGCGATTATGATCACTAAATTGTTCTCTTAGAAATGGTAAGAGAAAGCTTAGGTGAAAGGTTGAAAACAATGAGGAAACGTAAATGATTTTATTTAATGATGGGTATATATTTTATTATTAATTATATTATGTGACCCATTGCGTACAAATCCTAACATTTAAAGTCTCATTAGAAAAAATTAAAAGGTTAGGACTAATTCAGAATGTGGGTCAAAAGTTTAGGATCCCAAACATAATTATCCCTTCTATTTTTTTTTTTTTTGATACAAATAAATGTAAATAAATAGAATTAAACTAGAAAAGAAAATAGAAAAATAGAAAAACTCCCTGACTTAAATTGTCACCGAGAAACAATGAAATTGTCCCTTCTATAAACTAGAACCGTGTTGCCTCTGCGTCATGGCGAGGCACCGGTAGGGCCAAGCTTGAAAATGGGCATAAGCTGGAAAAGCCGGTGGGCATCCCAAAATGAAATTCCTCACATGTCATTTTGGACACTCTGGTTTGAAATATTACGGTTTACGATGTATAGTTTTAATTTTCATCACATTTTCTATGTTAATGAGGCGTGCAATTTTTATATAAAACGTTTAAAATACCCTTTTATTTTCAAAAAATGCCGATAAAAGTCAATCCCTCCTCTTGCCCACTCCTCTTTCTCTTTCTGGATCTATGCTAATTTGTTTTCATTCTCTGTCCTCTGTTTTACTACTTCTTACTCTTCTTTCTCTATCGTTGAAATATCAACTTGGTTATTGATGTTGATTGACTCAGTTGGAAGAAAATTGAGTTCTCTTAATCATAATCGTGAGTTTGATTCTTCATAGATATAAAAAAAAAATTATGTTTAGAAACCTTACTCCAAAAAAGTCCCGACAGTAGATCCATTTAGATTGACAAAATTTCAAATACCAAGTAAAAAACCAAAAAAAAAAAAAGAAATGCCAACGTGATTTTGAATCCAACTCAAAATTTATCTCTACGCTTTTGTTTCTCTCTCTTTCTCTGGCTTTCTGTGTTTCTTTTTTCTCTCTTTAGCTTTCTCACTCTCTCTTCTTTCTCTTAACATTTTCTTACGCAAGAATGCCATTTTTTTTGTTTTTTATTTTATTATTGTTGATTATGCGAGAAAAATATAGTATGTTGATGTATATTATCTTTGTAATATTGTTCTATGGTCAAATAAAAGTAGTACCCGAAAGCTCTGCAGTAATTTTTTGTGATTAATTTATGTATAATGCAAAAATCATAAAAAATTTTCTTAGAGGACGTGAAATCTTAATAGTGTGTTTGGATGGAGAGTTTAGATGGGAAGGGGAGGGAAAGGGGGGGATTCTAAAGAATCCACCCACGTTTGATAAAATAATTAATTGAATGGAAGAAAAATGGAGGGTTTTTATGAAACCCTTTTAACCCAATTTTTCAATTCCACCAAATTTGTGGGTTTTGGAGGGGAGAGATTTCCTCTTAAAATATTAAATATTAATATTACTTTTATACCCACTATAAATATTAAATTTATTTTTATACTTTCTATTATAAAAACCTAATAAAAAGTATTTTAACAAGATTCTAAACATAAATTCAATGTAGATTTCTTCTTCTTCCTTACTCATTCTGGTTAGTCTCTCTACCTTCTTAATATTTCCTCATATGCATGATTTGATATTTTGTCAATATTTATGTGTTTATTATTATTTTGATCAACTGAAAAAGAAGTTTCTCTCCCTCTATTGTGTTCTGTGCTAAAATTAGGGAAAAAAATTAGATTTTGTTGAATAAAAGCAACAATTTACTGTCATTGATGAAAAAAGGGGTATGGTGAAAAAAAGATACCAAAAACTTTTTTTTCTTATTTACTGTTGAATGTTTCTTTCTTCTCTTTGTTTTGTGTTTGTATGAGTGAGTCAATGTGATGTTGATTTGGGTTTTGTTTGAATGGAGGGTTTGATGAACCTTCCCAGTATGTTTGAAAGAACCTTTCTATGCTCCATCCAAACACACTGAACCCTTTCTGACTATATGAACCTCTCCAAACAACTTTTTTTTTCTTGACTTCCGACTTATGTACCTGTCAGGCATGCATATTCTGATGTAAAACTCATTTAGTGATAGCAATCCTCATCATATAATTGTTTTCGTTACATCCATTAAATCTAAATGTTCAGGTCTATAAGAGTGTGGAAAAGAGTTAAGGGTCTCTTACATAACTAAATATGACATGCTTTAAAGTGTGGAAAATAGGGTGATAAAAAAAAGGTTCTGCAAAGATGAAAATACTACAATAGATGAATAATTTGACTATAAAAGATAAGACTAAAGATGAGTTTAGTGGGGGAAATGTGGGAGTAGTTGCAAGTAAAAATATGACGAGACAATAGATTAAAATGCTTTGTCATATGCAAGGCAAGACCCCGAGTGCGCGGATTTACAGAGGCAATTCCTAGAACTAGAGAAAAATTAAGAAGATTTTGGAAGACGTGGGAAGAAAAGGCATGATATTTGTCACACGGCTCAATCATGGGCATCACCTTTGTTCTTATTTACTATTGAATGTTTCATTCTTCTCTTTGTTTTGTGTTTGAATGAACCTTTATGCGTGGGTGGGTTCTAAGATGTGGGTATTGTAAACCTTCTCTGCAAATATCTTTTTTCTTCTTTGAATGAATCATGGTTCGATTTTTTTTTTTTCTTTTTTAGTCTCTACTTATAACAAATTCATCCACAAATAAAATTCACATTATTAGAAATTTAGTACAATGACTTTCTACCACGAAAATAAGTACACCTTATATTATAGACAAATTCGAATTCTTAGTGGATAGGAATGGCATGTGCGGAATATCGTCCAGGGTCACTTCCCTTTAGCCATGGCAATGGGGTGAATATGATGCAATTTTTGGTATTACTATATCCACTCTGAAACCCTAACCTTATGATCTATATCCGATTCTAATCCTGTTAAATTGAAAGTGATAAACATGTCGTACCTATGATTTTTTTTTCAAAAAAAACAAACTAATTCTGGGTTTAAAAACAATGACCCGACCTGACCTAAAGTCCAAAATTTGTAGAAATGTAGAGAAGGTAATGCATGGTGAACTGTGAACAAAAACGAAATTGTATTTGAAAGAAGATTTTACCAATCCATTTCTTAAAAGAAAAATAATACATGGTGTGATTTATATACAAGAATACAAATAATAAAAGGATGACAGGTGGCATATTCAAGAGTGTTCTACAAGAATATTTATAACAAACTTTGTCTTTTTCCCATTTGCTTGGAGAGGCAGCAATTCCGTGACAACAGCTCCTGCAAAATATTCAGCACATGCTTCGAATGATAGCTATATAGGCCTTCGCTCCTAGCTATATGGGCCTTCACTCCTTTTACAGAATTTGTTGCATTTGTTACAGGCTCCGCTGTATAGTATATTTCATCATCCTCCCTCAAGGTGGAGCTTGGTGATAATAAACCAAGCCCAACTTGCAGAGTAAATTGTGAAATTGAGCGGTAGCCAATGCTTTGGTAAACAAATCAGCGAGTTGATGTTGAGAACTTATGTGTTGTGGTGTAGCAAACCTTTCTTTATATTTGTTTCTTACCAAGTGACAATCGATTTCCAGATGCATCATTCTTTCACGAAAAACAAGATTTGTAGTTATATATTGCTGCCTTGTTATCACACCAAAGTGGAATAGGAAAGGGAGGACTTATCTTGAAATTTGCAAATATATAAGAAATCAACCGTAATTCGCACACAGTAGTAGCCATGCTCCTATATTTGGCCTCAGCTGAAGATCTTGAAACTATAGTCTGTTTTTTTGTTTTCCAAGACACCAACGCATCTCCAAGATAAATACAATAACTTGTTAAGGATCTCCCCGTATCCAAACATGAAGCCCAATCAGCATTTGAGTAACCCTTTAAAATGAAATTATTAGTAGTAGGAAAGAACAACCCCTAAGACGGCGATCCTTTGACATATTTCAACAAATGCAAGGCTGCACTCCAATGCAGGGATGCTAATGGTTCGGTTCAGTTCGATTTAGTGGTTTAATCGAGTCAAACCGAAAATCAAAATTTAAAAAATAATTCTGAATCAAAAACCGAACTGAATCTAATTCGATTTGAACTGAACGAAACCAAAATAATTCGGTTTGATTCAGTTTGAACCAAATTTTTTATAAAATTAAAATTATAATTGTATAGTTCAAAATACAATTTGTTGCCTTTCAATAAACATGTAAAAAAAAAGTTTACACATTGTGCTCAGCCCAAACATGTAAAAAATAAAATAAAAAAAAAACATATAGAAATTTGTTGCCAGAACACAGCAATGAACATGTTAAAAATAAAAATTAAAAAATTAAAAAAAAAAAAGGTTTATACCACATGCTCATCTCAAGATTTCTCCTGGGAACATGAGGAAGCTGAAGCTACTCCCAAGTTATTGTACATTCCTTGATTTCTATTTACAAGGATGATGTCCTTTGCCCATTCACATCAGAAATCTGAATGATATAAACAAACCAGACTTGAGTGTGTTACAGGGGAATGGCAAATAGGGCACTTTGGCTTTTCATTGCACCATTCCATAATGCAATTCCTAGGCAAACATAACACAACATATGAGAGAGACAGAGATAGATATATATACAGATTTTAGGAGTGTCAAGAGGCAATACCAGCAGAATACATGTCCACATGGTGTAGCAGTTGGATGCTGGCAGTTGCTCAGGCACAGCGTGCATTTGCTGACTCCTACTTGGGACTGAAAACAAAATCCGCACAAGTAAACTATCACATTTGTTGTCTATGAAAGCCAACACATATAGCGCCATACAACAGCCATTGGCTTAAAAACTTCACGCATCCTTCAGTTTAGACACATTACATGTAATGGCATGATAGTGAGCAAACAATCACAATCGCCCAAATCATTCGTTTCATGCATTTTTACATCATGAGACATTGAAATCAAATCAATCAAAGCAATTATGGAGGGGGATTTTCTTAAACCAAAAAGGTCACGTAAAGGAAAAGGCTTCATCGTGGAAAAATCTATATTCAGGAAAATAGATTGTTACAACTAGTCTCAGTCTCCCATAGCAATCAAACATTAGCACAAGTATATTGATTTCACATCGCTACTTTTGCTTGTTCTCTTATTCATCAAAATACAATTTTTGTCCCCTATATGCCTCAAACAATAAATGTAAAGTTCCTTTTACTTTTGCACTTACAATATTAGCAACCACATGATCATACATATTACTAATGCAAAAGTCACAATATTCCATTTTCAAAGTAGGATCGAGCACGATTCCGATAAATAAATACATGTTTAATTTTTTCGGATCTCCCCAATACTTATCAAGTTTTTCCTTCATTTTTCAAGACATATCTCTCAAATGCGGATCATCATTTTTAGACTAACACTTCAAAGTGTCATAAACACTACACACCTCATATAAATATGTGTTACAAGTAGCATATCGGGTACCAAAGACTTTTAGAGTCAATTTATAAAATTTCTCTAATAATTTCACAAATTGTCTCACCTTCCTCCAATCATCCTCCATGGATCTTCTCAATCCAGTACTTTCACAAAGATCAACTTGAAAACTAACATCATCATCAGCAAAATGTTTAAAAGCCTTCTCAAATTTTTGAACCATTTCTAGCGTCATATATGTAGAGTTCCATCTTGTTGTGATGTTAAGATAAATGAACCATTTTTTCTCAATATTGGTATCTTTGCAACAAAGTTTAAAATTGCTAATACGGGTCGGAGAATTTCTCACATATCTAATTGCATTTCTAATACATAAAATCGCATCACAAGAAAGTTCCAAATCATCATTCACAACAAGATTCATGATATATGCAGCATAACACATATGGAGAAACTCTCTCTTCAATAAGACATTATCCAACATTTTCTTTAAATATTCTATAGCCATATCATTAGAGCTTATCAACAGTAACCGTTAATATCCTTTGTATTCCCGAATCAATTAGACATTTTTCAACAGATTTACCAATGGCTCTCACTTATGACTAACGATTGGACAAAAATTGATTATTTTTTTACACAATAGCCATTCATTATCAATGTAGTGGGTAGTTAAATACATATAATTTATTCTTTGGATCAAAGTCCAAGTGTATGTGGTCAAGCTAATTCTACCATAATTAACTTTTAAATATATTGTAACTTAATTCTCTCACGAACAAATAACTCATAGTAATCTGTAGTTATGGTTGTGTGTCCAGACAAATGCATCTTTGGTTGAATGACACTAATAAAATGTTTAAATCCCTCATTCTCTACAAAACTAAAAGGGAGCTCATCTACAACTATCATCTTAACCAAAGCTAATCTAGCATCATCATAATCAAACTTCCAATTCATCAATGTGCATTTTTTACTATCATCTCTTATCTTAAAATTCATCTCTATTTGGTTATCCTTTCTCTTATTTAGCACACTAAAAGGATATTTAGAACACTTCAATAAGTGAGTCTTAAGAGTGCTAACGCCACAAGTCTTAGGGTCAGACTTATACTCCTTAACACAATATTTACAATGAGTTTTTGGCATACCTGCTCCATCTATAAACTTGTCAAAATGTTCCCACACATTTGATTGTTCCTTCATGGTCTTTCGTTTTTTGCTTTCATTGGTTGTGTTTGTAGACGCAGCTGAAACTATTGCCCTTTCAGTTTCAACCTCATGGTCAGCCATTGAAGATAACATTGAATTTGTAAATGATGGTTTACAATAAAATCAAACAATTATTAATCAAGAACTAATAGAAAACAGGGCAATACAAAAGTTCAGAAATTCAGGTAAGTGATGGTCTACAATAAAATCAAACAATTATTATGCAATGCCCCGCATAGGTTGTCCTTGATCAGAGTTTTTGTCACAATAGACAACAGTAAGCATATATAGACTGTGAATCATGCAATAGCCTAGCACATATTTGAGCATGTAAACTGTAAAGAACATAGAACTTAGCAATTGAGCTATCCAGTGTCAATGCATGAGGCATAGAATCTACTCTAGAAACCAAATTTGAACAGGTTTATTGCAGGCAAATTGGACCGCATAATGTGCAAATTTGAACAGGTTTACTGCAGGCAATTTAAACTGCATAATATGTTTCATATATATTAAATCCTCTAAGTTCTGTAATTTAGGCATAGAATGGATTTGTAGAATTTATAGAAAGAGAAGAAGAATCCTGTAAGTTATGTAAATTTACAGAATGAATCCTGAAAATTCTAATCATAGAATCACAATATTAGGCATAGAATTTACAGAATGAACAATAAGACTCATATTTTTGTCAATGCATGAGGCATAGACTCTGAATTTACAGGATTAGCAATAGTGCAGGCAAACCGGACTAAATTTAATCAATTTAACAGATTTATTTAACAAAAATTTTAAAGTTTTTTAAAATTTAAAATTAATTTAAATTTTTTAGGAAAATAATAACAAAACAAAAAAAGATTAGATTTTAAAGTTATCTCCAAATTAGGGTTAGAATTCAGATTTTACCTAATTTGAGTGTTTTCAATTTAGTAAGAGAAAATTAGCAAGATTTTGTTCTATTCTGAACTCCAAAGTCTCAAATGAGGAAATTTATGTCTCAATAGTCAATGGAGTGTTACTGTTATGTTTGTCTTCTCAGAAATATTGTCATAAGCTCACAATATCTTGTCTCTACTTTGTTATCAAACATAAAATAAATGCATTCCTACTTGGAAACACAGTGACCAATCATAGAAAATAAAAAATAAACGACCAAATTAACATATGGAAATACCCAAATAAGCATTTAATTGGCAATAAAAATTAGGCTACAAAAATTATATAAGTTGAAATCTAAAATCCCCAGAAAAGGACAGTGACCCATTATAGAAAATAAAAATATTAACAAAAAGTAGGGAAAACAGACCTGAACACGAACTTTCGTAGAAGCAAAAGAAGCCTTGGAGTCAGATGGAGAGTTGAAATTTCCGCCTGAAGCAAAAGGCATAAAGTCCTAATTTGGGTATGAGGTTAAAGCAAAAACCCAAAAAAAACCCTTACTGTCGGCAAATTGCTATGTAGAGAAAGGAGGAGATGAGGAGAAGAGGAGAGAGGAAGGAGTAGGAGATAGGAGAAAGTTGCTACGCGCGATGCGACTACGACAGAAAGGAGGCGAAGCGGAGGCGGCGAAGCGAAGGGAAGGAAGAGAATCGTGAGCGATCAAAGAGAGAGAGGAGGGTATAACCAAAAAAATTGGAAACAGAGAGAGAGGAGGGGTAGGATTTCACCTTTCATGAAGGAGAGGAGGGCTCTGTTTTTTTTCTTTATTCTCTCATCGAGCTCGGGGCCCTTAAAAAAAAAAAAGGTTTTTTTATTAGATTCGGTTGAAGCTAAATCAAACCATTTTTTTTTTTAAATCGAAATCTAATCAAATGATTTCGATTTGATTCGATCTAAAATGTATTTAATTTTATTTTAAAAAATTAAAATAAATCAAAAATTTTGATTTAATTCGATTTGAATTATCGATTTAACACAAACCACCTACATTCTTACTCCAATGTGCCTTTAAAGGTGCATCAATATACTGACTTAATTGATAGACTCCATAAGTGATATCATGTCTCATAAAATTCAAATATAACAATCTACCAATCATGTCTTTTATATTGTTCTGGATTGTCAAGTCTCTCCCCTGTATCCGCCATCAATTTCATCCCTTTTGTCATGGGAGTTTTGATTGGCTTAGCTCCAAATAACCCAGCATCATATTTACACTAGTTGATGTAAATTCCTTGCTTTCTTCTTGTGATTTCAAGGCCCAAGAAATGTTTGGCTTCTCCCAAGTCTTTAATGGTAAATAGCTTGTGTAGATAAGTTTTTAAATTTATAATTTCTTCTATGTTATCCCCAGTGACCAAAATATCATCTACGTTTATCAATAACGCTATAAAATTTCGCACTCCTTGTTTGGTGAAGAGACAATTATCATGCTATGATTGTTGGACCCCAAATAATTTCAATTTATCTCTAAATTCTTGATTCCACTGTCTAGAAACTTGTTTTAAACCATAGAGACTCTTCTTCAATTTATACACTTGGCCTTGAGTTGCTTTTGTATAGCATTCTGGAGGTATCATATATACTTCTTCATCCAAGGTTCCATGTAAAAACGCATTATTTATGTAAACTGATGTAAAAATCAGCATTTTGCAGCCACTATAATAAGGAATAACCTAACTGTTACTAGCTTGGCCATGGGAAAAAACCTATTTTGATAATTGAACCCTTTCTTTTGATGATACCCCTTTGCCACCATCCTTTTAGTCTATCAACTATATCATCTGGTTTCAATTTAATCTTATAAACCCACTTGAACCAATTGCCCTTTTTCCTCTTGGTAACTCTATCAATTCCCAGGTGTTGTTTTTTTCTAAATCACTTAGCTCACTTTGCATACCATCAATCCACCCTTTTGTCTTTACATGCTTGCTCAAAAGAAATTGGTTCTTGTAAATTAGATAAATTTGACAAGAAAGCCATATATGCCGACAAGAAAGCCATATGTGTAGTGTCTAAATTGGATGAATTTCGAAAGGGAAAAGTGTTGGGTGTGTGTTTTGAAGTTCGGCACTTAATGACATTTGAGTTAACATCAACTATTGACAAGCTCTTACTTTAAGTCATATTCATTACATAATCCTAGATCCATATAGGTTTAGACCTCACTCTAATGCTTCTTCTTTAAATTTCTAGTGTTGTTTCAATTGTGTCTTTTTGAGAATTTGAAGGTTCGGTTTCTCGGGTTATTTCAAAGGTAGTGTTTATGAGGGTCTCTATATGTTGGTGTGTGATAATTCTGGTTTGTGATTCCAATTAGAGTTGAGAGGTACTAATGGCAAAGGTGTGTGCGAAGATTGCTCTTGGGTATGAAGGAAAGGAAAATGTTTTCATGAAAGAGAACATCTCAGTTAATATGAATTTTGTTTGTATCTATGTCAAAGAGTTTATAAGCTTTCTGTCCATTATTATATCCAATGAAAATACATTTATGGATTCTAGTATCAAACTTATCTTTATGAGGTAAGGTGTTTATAGCATAACAAATGCATCCAAAAGTTTTGAGTATGCTATAATCAGTGCAAAATTGGTGTAGGAAGTCTATTGACAATGTGAGTTGCCATGAGAAGTGAAAAGGGCCAAGATTTTGAATGAAAGTTAGCTTAAAACATAATGAATCTTGCTATTTGAAGATGTTTATGTTTTCTCTCCACAACTCCATTTTGTTATGAAGTGTAAACACAAGTCTTTCTCTCAATAAATTTTGGCATTCATAATTGGTAAATTTTGTACCATTATCTGTTTTAGTGACTTTGACATTCTTCTCAAATTGTGTTTTAACCATGGCAAAGAAATCATTCAAGATAGAAACAACTTGGGTTTTATACACCAACATAAAAGTCCATGTGCCTCTGCTAAAATCATCAACTATAGTGAGCATATATGGAATATCGGTGAGAGAATACTGTCTATATGGACCACAAAGATCTATATGAAGCGACTGAAAAATTTGAGATGTTCGAATTTTGCTGGTAGAAAAACTAAGTCTTTGTTGCTTGGCCTTATGACAGATTTCACATTATTGTAAGGAAGTTATGTCTACATTGGTTATGTATGGCTATAGAAAAGTTAGGTGTTATAAGACAACGATTGATGGGTGACCAAGTCTCTTGTGCCAATCAATTGAAATACCATCAGAAATTTCATTCACAAAGCCAAAATCAGTACAAGAGTTTCTGTAAGTTGCTTTCACTTTTGGTGCTTACAACTGATTACAAAATTCAGCCTTCCAATTTAAAAAAACTAGAATTATCCAACAAATATAACTTTCCTATGAGTTTGCCAACAACTAATGTTTCTTCACTCTATAGGTCCTACAACAGACAATAAGTTGGATAAAAAAATGAATTTAATTTATGTCATTTGCGCTAGTCTTGAGACAGATATTAAATTATATTGAAAGGTAGGAATATGTAGAACTTCTGTTAGATGCAAGGTTTGATGTAAATCTACATATTCTATGTGTTCTACTTGCTTTTATTGAACCATCTGGTAGGTAAACGGGTGTGAAATGGGTTATTGGTTATCCATTTTTCATCAAATTTAAGTCTGAACACATATGACTACTTGTACCCTTATCTAATACCCAGGTACCTGGTTTCATGCAACTAAACACTGTAAAAGCAAAATAATAAGATGTCATACCTGTAAAATCTTTAATGTGGGTAAAGTTCACCTGGTTTTTGTTATCTGTTGGCGTTTTCCTTTTTAAAAATTTCATTAGTTATTACTAGACTATTGAGGCAATGTTGACAGCTTGAGAGCCATCTTTGGTACCCACGTTTGCACATTCATTATCGAAGTCCAGCGGTGTCTCTGCCATATTTGCCATTTGCCTTTTAGTGCTTGTACTCTTTGCTCTCTGTTCTTTTAGGTTCTCGTACTAGTCAGGATAATCACATATCTTAAAACAATTTTCTTACGAATGCCTGTCCATCTTACAATGATCACAGTGTTATATCTCCTTCTCACTATTTCCAATTCTTCTCCCACCATTTCTTCCACCTATACCTGGTCTTCCTTTCCCAAAATCTCTTCCGCCATTTTCTTTCTTACTAACTTGACCTCTAATAAACATTGCTACATTCTCATTTGTTTCAGGATAAATAGCATACACATCTCTTTGCTTCTCAACACTTAACACCATCGAGTATGCTCTATTTACCGATGGAAGTGGATCCATGACAAGGATTTGATCATGTACATGATCATAGGTACATTGAGTCCCATTAAAAATTGCATCAATCTGTTAAATGAAGCCAGATCCGAGACTTCTTTTGCTACTGCACATGTGCATATAGGAATCGGCATCAAGCATTGAAACTCGTCCCACAATTTTTTCAATTTTATATAGTATTTTTCCACCTTTAGGGTGCCTTCGATTATGCTGCTAATCTCCCTTTGTATTTGATAGAGTAGTGGCCCATTGCACTCTCCATACCTCTCTTGCAACTTATCCCATAATTTCTTTGTTGCAGTTGTGTAAATGAAAGCCTCCACAATTTCTTTTGAAATGGAATTTAGGATCCAAGATTTTACCATGCAGTCTACTCTTTCCCATTGCTCTGTTTATGGCGAGGTGCTGGGTGGACGCTCACAAACTCCTATGATAAATCCTAATTTGAGCTTTGTCTCTATTGCTATCTTGATTGATCTGCTCCAGCTAAGATAATTTTCACCTGTCAAAGGCGATGTAACCAGAGTCATTCCTGGGTGATCCGAGCTTTGAAGATATAGGGGTTCTTTATTATATTGAGCTGAACCATTTGTTGTTTCAGTATTGGTATTTATGCCTTGATCTGCCATATTCTGGATTAGGTAGCTTTGATACAATGAACAAAAACGAAATTATATTTAGGAGAAGATTTTACTATTCCATTTCTCAAAAGAAAAATAATACATGGTGTGGTTTATATACAAGAATACAAATAATGAAAGGATGACAGGTGGTATATTTATGAATGTTCTACAAGAATAATTTATAACAAATTTTGTCTTTTTCCCATTTGCTTGGAGAGGCAGCAATTCCGTTACAACAGCTCCTGCAAGATATTCAACACATGCTTCCAATAATAGCTCCTAGCTATATGTGCCTTCACTCCTTTTACAAAATTTGTTGCATTTGTTATAGACTCTGCTGTATAGTATATTTCATAAGACTGGAGACAAAAACTAGAATTCTCTACTCTTTGCTTTACTCTACCCTGCTTTAACGGACGAAGTAGAAGGGACACAAAGAATAAGAGATGAAGAAGAGACCAAGAAAAGAGAAGAGGCGTGAACCTCTCTCTCTAAAAATCGACTCTGTGATGAGAAAATCCACTCTATTTCGTCTACACATACCGACCCCGATGTCACCTACCATGAAGATCAAGATCATATCAAATCGGTAGAACCCCCAAGTCTGCCTATGGGCCCAGTCACAAAATCAAGAGCTAAAAGATTTAAGAAACAGCTAGAATCATTTATAATTGGAAGCCTAAAGGACATCCAGTCTACTTTCAAGAAACCCAATGAAGAGTACAAACCCATACAATTAATTCAAACTCAACTGTCTCAAATAAAGTAACAAGCAATCATCTACATTTGTTTTCTTTTCTCAGCCAGCATGCAGAGTTATTTTAGAGAAAATTTTGTAAGCTTTTGGGGAAGAATATTACCTGATTTTCAACCATCAAATCTGGCAATTAGGTATATAATTCTTAGGTAATAATTGTGGTTGATTGGGGAAAAAATAATATCAAATTTTCAACCCTCAAATCTGTCAATTAGGTTTTTTAATTTTAGGAATAATTGTGGTTAATTGCCACAATTTTCTAGGTTTACTGTTAAATATTTTAAGCATGTATGAGTATAAATATACCTTCATTTTCACTCATGTAAAACCAAGTTTGAATAATAAAATAGTGAGGTTTCTCGTTCTTTAATTGGTTCACTTTAGTAAGCTACCCGGAGCAGGTTAGGTTTTATCCTAGAACGCTCTTTGACAGTATCAATAGGCTGTCACCCCCGTTGTCGTATCCCCACTTCGTTCACCCCAGCGTACTAAACCCCTAGATCAATCTTGATTCATTGAGTTACACATTCCTCTCACACATATTTAGAGGTATCCGTAGAGGCATGCATCATCTTGCATGCATCATCTTTTGGTATCAGAGCTGGCTAGAGGTTGGTTGTATATCCCTATTAATTTCGTTGCTTGTTCTTGTTCTTAGTTAGTATTGTTATCATTGTCTTTATAGTCGTCATCTTTGTTTCTTGTTGCCGTTAAAAAAACAAAGTTCTCTATCTCTGCAGAATAAAAAAAAAAAGTTCTCTATCTCTACAGGATAAAAAAAAAAGTTCTCTATCTTTGCAGAATCAAAAAAAAAAGTTTCTCTATCTCTGCAGAATAAAAAAAAAAGTTTCTTCGTTCTACAAGCTCAAAAAAAAAGAGAAGAAGAAGAAAATTTTGCTGTAGTAAATTTGGGGCTCGAAATATTGTGTTAAAAAAAATTGCTATAGCAAAGGGTATTGATATTTGTCATGAAATATCTAGCCAATTTTCAAGTTATGTACTCTCTCTTACACTCAGTTTGGATGGAGAGAAAAGGAGAGAAAAGAAAAGATTTTAATAAAAAATCACTCTATTTCTTTCGTTTGGGAGTTTTTGAAGTAAAGAAATGGGAAGAATTTGGAAGATTTTAAACATAAAATTTTTCTTCCTAACAGTGGGAAGAAAATGAAAGAAAAGAAGAGAAAAAGAAAAGTTATCAAATTTACCCTTAAAAAAATAATAGAAAAAATTTTAATTCCAAATAAATCTCACGTCATTTTCTTTCCTTCCAAAAACTCCCAAATAGAGTGGAAAGAAAATCTCATCATTTCATTTCATTTCTTTCATTTCTTTTCTTTTCTTCCCTAAACTCCCAAACTAAGCGTTAGGGTCCTCCACATATGCGTTGGGTGTAGCTTATTAATTTTTGTAAACTCTGAATTTATTCTACCTTTACCCATTGACTTTTTTTTGAAAATTCTCAAGTGGTCTCCTTTGCAAAACCCAATTTCTTTTAAGCCAACAAAATAGCATCTGGTGGCATTAAAAAAAAAATCCCTTGTCTGAAACCATATTTCTTACTACCCTACTCATTCATTTAAATTTTACTCAGTCATACCACCTTATCTGATCTTTCCCTTTTGTTTTCAAAATTGGACACCTTGCTTAGTCGTAGACCATTCGACTAGCATAATCCAAAGTGTGTTTTTTTAGTGTGAAATCTTGCTTGCACGTGAGTGGTCATTTGGTAAACCTCTTTAAAGAACTTTTGAGTGGAAAGAGGCTTGAGAGGTGAGAACATCAGAGTGATAAAAGCCTTTAAAGAGTAAAAAACACGAGTGATAAAAACAAAGAGTGCAAACATTTTTGAGTGAAACACGTGAGGGAGTGATTTTTTGGCGAGGTCCAATTTTTTTGTATTAAACATTTTTTTGCAGGAAAAAAAAATCATAGACAACAATGAGTATAATCATGGTGAAATAAGTAGCCCAGATCCAATATTTCAACTTAATGCAATGGGTTAAGTGTTGCAACAAATTCTTCGAAGACTTGACCAATTAGAGGCTACACAACGCATGCCTACTCATCCTATGCCTGCCACAAAGGGACGATTTTCAAATGAACCCCACGAAACCTACGAAGAAGATGAACAAACCATTAGGATAGAAGACAATAGATATTTTTATCAAGAAACTCCTAGACAAGAATGGACCCGAAGAACGCAAAGAGGAGATCCGAAACTTAAATTCCCTACTTTTGCGGGAAAATCAGACCCATAGGCCTATTTAGATTGGGAGACACGCATGGATTCCACCTTTGCTTGCTATGACTACAATGATGAAAGAAGAATGAGGATTGCAGTTGCCCAACTTCAAGACTTTGCTATGGTGTGGTGGGATCAAATCACCGTTTCTAGAGAAAGAATACGCTTGCCATCAATTTGATCTTGGACTGAGATGAAGAACATCATGAGAAACAGGTTTGTGCCACCTTACCACACTCAACAACTCCACAACCAACTGCAAAATCTCAAGCAAGGAAGTAGAACCGTAGAGGAGTATTGCATAGAGATGGAGCATCTCATGACACGCATCGCTATGGTGGAAGATGAGGGAGCCACGAAAGCTCGATTTTTGGGAGGTTTGAATTTTGATATTTCTCATAAAGTTGAATTTTATCAATATAACACTCTGTAAGAATTGGTACATTTTGCGGTTAAGGTAGAAGAGTATATTAAGAAGAAGAAGAGCAGCCGTACCACCTCACATTCATCTTGGAGAGACTTCTCCTCTAGACACGAAGATAGGGGTAAGAGCAAGATGAATATCAAATTCAACACACCTAAGTTCAGCACCCCAAAACCAGTAGAGATATCTAAAATGGATATAGGAAAGGCTCCACCAAGATCCCGAGACATTGAATGTTTCAAGTGTCGTGGGAGAGGACATGTTGCTCATGGTTGTCCAAACACCAGGAATATCGTTATCAAGGAAGATGGCAGTTACGAGTCTGATGAAGAGGTTAAAGATGAGAATACCAGCAGCTCGTCCAAAAGTGAACAAGATGAAGAGGCTGAAACAGGAGAAATATTAGTCACCCAGAAAGCTCTTAGAATACAGCCCAAGAGTAAAGAAGATGAGCAACGAGAAAATATTTTCCACACCCGTTGTCGTGTCAAGGATAAGGTTTGTCTCGTTATTATTGATACTGGATCATTTACCAATGTTGCGAGCTCTCATATGGTGCAGAAATTAGAGCTTCCAACCACCAAACATCCACATCCATACAAACTTCAGTGGTTAAATCATGATGCAAGGATATCTCTGAGAAAGTTTGTATATCTTTCAAAATTGGGAGGTATGAAGATGAGATTTTGTGTGACGTAGTACCCATGGAGGCCGGACACCTACTTCTAGGAAGGCTGTGGCAATTTGATAGAGAAGTAAATTTTAAAGGGCGTACCAACAAATACACAGTTTTGCACAACCATAAGACCTACACTCTCGCTCCTTTGACGCCATGTCAAATTCATGAAGATTTGATCAAGATGCAAAAGACTTTAAGAAGCAAGGACAAGTCTCAAAGAAAATCTAAGGAACACAATGAAGAAAAGAAGAAAACCAACTTTTTTGTGAAAGCCCAAGAAGTGCGAAAGGCCCTGATGAATAAGAGGGAAGTTTTTCTTTTAAAGTATAATAAGACATTGTTTAATACTAATGAGTCAAAGACTTCCTTACCTTCTAATGTTGTTCCTCTTTTGCAGGATTACCATGTCGTGTTCCCAGAAGAAATTCCCTCTGGCTTGCCACCGATTAATGGTATTGAGCATCATATTGAGTTAATTCCCGGTGCACTGTTGCCAAACTGTCTAGCCTATAAAACTAATCCTTAGGAGACTTAGGAGCTTCAAAGACAAGTAGAAGAGCTTTTAACCAAGGGATATGTGCTTGAAAACTTGAGTCTGTGTGCCGTGCTAGTACTTTTAGTACCAAAGAAGGATCGATCGTGGCGCATGTGTGTGGATTATCGCGCTATCAACAACATCATGGTAAAGTATCGTCGTCGCATACCCCGTCTCGATGACATGCTTGATGAACTTAGTAGTGCTATTGTATTTTTTAAAATTGATTTTAAAAGTGGGTACCATCAAATAAGAATGAAAGAGGGTGACGAATGAAAAACGGCCTTCAAAACCAAGCAAGGTCTTTATGAGTGGCTTGTTATGCCATTTGGGTTTACAAATGCTCCAACCACTTTTATGCATCTAATGAATCATATTTTGAGACCTTTTATAGGAAAATTTGTGGTTGTGTATTTTGATGATATACTTGTGTATAGCCATAATATGCAGGACTATATTCAACATTTAAAGGAAATTTTTGAAATTTTTCGAAAAAAGCGTTTATATGCAAATTTTAAGAAATATGTGTTTTGCCAGGATAAGTTTTTGTTTCTTGGATTTTTGATTAGTTCATAGGGCATGCATGTGGATAAGGAAAAGATACGAGCAATCCAAGAATAGCTGACACCTTGCAATGCTAACCAAGTAAGAAGTTTCCACGGGTTTACTAGTTTCTACCGGCGTTTTGTGAAGGACTTTAGCACTATTGCAGCACCACTAACTGAAATCAGCAAAAAGGATAAGATTTTTAAATGGGGAGAAGCTCAAGAACGAGCCTTTCAAGTGCTCAAGGAAAAGTTAACTAATGCTCCAGTTTTAACTCTTCCCGATTTTTCTAACACCTTTGACATTCAATGTGATGCATCAGGTACAGGGATTGGAGCCGTTTTAATGCAAGGAGGATGACCGGTTGCCTATTTTAGTAAGAAGCTTCATGATGCCACTCTCAACTATTCAACATATGATAAAGAGTTTTATACGTTAGTGAGAGCCCTTGAGACATGGTAGCACTATCTACGTGCCAATGAGTTCGTAATTCACCCTGACCATGAAATCTTGAAGCATTTGAAGGGGCAAACCAAACTGAATAGGCGACATGCCAAGTGGCTAGAATTCATAGAGTCTTTTCCCTACGTGATCCAATACAAGAAAGGCAAAGAGAATGTCGTGGCTGATGCCCTTTCTCGAAAGTATAATCTATTGACCACCATGAATGCTAAAATTCTTGAATTTGAACACTTAATAGAACTTTATTTTCAAGATTCAGATTTTGGTGATATGTTTTATGCATGTGAGAAAGGTGCTTTTGGGAAATTTCATGTGTTAGATGGATTTTTGTTTAAGGAAAATAGGTTGTGCATTTCTCGTAGCTCAGTAAGGGACTTACTTGTTAGGGAAGCTCATGGAGAAGGACTAATGAGACATTTTAGTCAAAATAAAACTTTATCCACTTTACAAGAACATTTTTATTGGCACAAAATGAGGAAAGATGTTGAAAGGGTACGCGAGCAATGTATTACATGTAGACAATCTAAGTCTAAAACTTAACCCCATGGCTTGTACACCCCCTTCCCGTTCCCGAAGGCCCTTGGATTGATATTTCTATAAACTATATATTGGGTTTGCCTAGGTCTAAGAGTGGTAAAGATTCAATTTTTGTTGTAGTGGACTGATTTTCAAAATTGACTCATTTCATTCCTTGTGCAAAAACTAATGATGCGGCCCACATAGCCAAATTGTTCTTTCAAGAAGTAATTAGATTGCATGGCATGCTAAGAACCATTATATCCGATCGTGATGCCAAATTTCTTAGCTATTTTTGGAAAGGTTTGTAGAGCAAATTAGGGACTAAATTTATGTTTTCTACCGCTTGTCATCCACAAACAGATAGGCAAACCAAAGTGGTCAACCGTACCTTGGGTAACTTGCTAAGATCCATAGTAGGGAGGAATTTAAAGACTTGGGAAGAATGCATACCTCATATAGAGTTTGCATACAATCGGGTTATGCATGCTACTACTAAATTTTCACCCTTTGAAATCATATATGGATTTAACCCCTTAACCCCTCTTGAGTTGTCCCCACTCCCCTCTTCTGAATTGATGAATTTAGATGGTTATAAGAAAGCTGATTTTGTCAAAAGAATTCATGAAAAAGCTTGTGCTAATATTGAGCGAAGGAATGAGCAAGTTGCAAATAAGGCTAACAAGGGGAGGCACAAGGTTGTTTTTCAACCTGGAGACTGGGTATGGCTTCACTTGAGACCTAAGCGATTTCCCAATCAACGAAAGAGCAAATTGGATCCTCGAGGAAATGGTCCTTTCCAAGTAACCGAACGCATCAACGACAGTACATATAAGTTAGACTTAAGAGGAAAGTATAAAGTTTCTCTCACTTTCAATATTACTGATTTGACTCCTTATGATGTAGGTGATGAAGATTTGAGGATAAATCTTTCTCAAGGGGGAGGAGATGACGAGGACATCCACTCTATTTCGTCTACACATACTAACCCTGATGCCACCTACCATGAAGATCAAGATCATATCAAATCGGTAGAGCCCCTAAGTCTGCCTATGGGCCAAGTCACAAAATCAAGAGCCAAAAGATTTAAGAAACAGCTAGAATCATTTAAAATTGAGAGCCTAAAGGACATCCAATCTACTTTTAAGCAATGAATAGTACAAGCTCATACAATTAATTCAAACTCAACTGTCTCAAATAAAGTAACAAGCAATCATCTACATTTGTTTCTTTTCTCGGCCAGCATGCAGAGTTATTTTAAGGAAGATTTTGTAAGCTTTTGGGAAAGAATATTACCTAATTTTCAGCCGTCAAATCTGGCAATTAGGTATATAATTCTTAGGTAATAATTGTGGCTGATTGAGGAATAAATAATGTCAAATTTTCAACCCTCAAATATGTCAATTAGGTTTCTTAATTTTAGGAATAATTGTGGTTAATTGCCACAATTTTCTAGGTTTATTGCTAAAGACTTTAGGTATGTATGAGTATAAATATACTTTCATTGTCAATCATGCAAAACCAAGTTTGAATAATAAAATAGTGAGATTTCTTGTTCTTTAATTGGTTCACCTTAGTAAGCTACTCGGAGCAGGTTAGGTTTTATCCTAGAACGCTCTTTGACAGTATCAATGGGCTATCACCCCTGTTGTCGTATCCCCACTTCGTTCACCCCAACGTACTAAACCCCTAGATCGATCCTGATTCGTTGAGTTACACTTTCCTCTTACGCATATTTGGAGGTATTCGTACAGACGTGTATTACTTTGTCTCCAAAATTGATGAAAGAGAAGGGCATGAATTGAAATCAAAGGGACTGAGAAGGGTGAAAGGTCACCGGTGGGAAAGAGGGAGGGAGAGCAAAGGGGAGGCTGCATGGTGCGTGCGTAAGTCGATTAGAATTAGGAATGAGATGACTTTAATTTTGGGAGAAATTTATTAAATCTTAATTTTATTTTATTAAAAATTTATTTTTGAGTGTTGGGTCGAGTTGGATTGGATTGTTTTATGAGTTAAATTCATATCCGAACCGATTCGACTTAAGAAACTCACCCTTAATCTATTTTTTAATAAAAAGTTTTGATGTGCCAGGTTGGATTAATCATTTATCCACCAGGTGTGCTCGGATATTGCCATCACTATCTGCCATGCCATAAACATGAGGTAAATAAAACTTGTAGAAAGAGAAGGGAAAAAAAAAGGTGTTTATAATTTTCAAAACAAAAGTAATCGTAAAAAATAAATTATTTTTTAACAAAAAGAGATGGTAAAAAATTTAAAAATAAATTATTTTTATAGGAGGAACAATTCCAAAATTTCAAAAGATTAAAGCAGCAAAAATGGATGGCAGGAGTGTAATATTTTAAATTAAATGATAGAAAATGAAATCTCGTGCAAACTTTAATATGGCGTTCATACATAATCTTCCCAACTAAAATATGGTCGTTGAATTGAAGTTGTTTTGTTGGGGCAAAATGACCATTTAGTAATCGCATTTCAGTAGAACTGAGGGGCTTTTTGGTCCAAAAATAAGAACTGTAAAGGGAAAAAAATGGTCTTTTCCATCTTGCAGCACTGCATCAGAAGCAAAGAATAAAAGGAGGAGGAGAAGAAGAAAAGTAAAGAGAAAAGAAAGAGAAGTTATTCAGAGGTGGTCGCATAGGCCATGGCATCAATGGCGGCGACCAAAAGCAGGGGATCAAAAATAGAGAAGACTGAGAAAAGGGTTTGGCTCTACCTCCTCTTGCTCACTCTCCAATACGGTGCTCAGCCCTTGCTTTCCAAACGTTTTGTCAGGTACGCAGAATTGCCTGGATTGTGTATGATAAAACGATTGGGCATTAGTTGATGGCGTTTGTGGTTCGTAATTTATTTGGGTTTGGAAGGATTTTTATTGGAGTTTATTAACCCTAATTCATGATTTTATATTATAAACTTTTATAGGCTTTGCGGTTCTTTTTTTGAATGAAAGAAAATCATATGCTTTGTTTTTCAATTTATAGCACATTTTTGCATAATTTCTGTTGTTTTCTCTTGCTAGAATTGTAGCCAAATTAATATATGCTTTTCTTCACATACTCAATTATCCTATTTTTCTAACTCTTGAAACCGATTTATTGTGTCCCTTCTAAATTCCGATTCTTGAGCTCAATCTGGACGACAAGGGGTTTAGGTGGACACTTCCTTAAGAAGGGGCTAATTTAATCTTAAAAGATTATATTAAATTTTATGAAACACTCCTGTACATGTGATTGAAAACAACTTATATCAGGCGACAAGCATGTAGAATACTAAAAGAGGCTGGTTGGATTTGAATTTAGGAAATTTCCCCTTGATAAGCTCGTCTGACAACCATCTGTTTCAAAAGCTTAAACTGATGGCGGAAGGTGCTTTCTTTTATCTTAACAGATTGCTTCAGTATGGTTCCTCTTAAGGGTTTATGTTTTTCTGCCAATATCAAGTTTTAAATTCATAAGAAGAAAATGGTCAAGTTTATGTGAGAATGAGATCATGTGGTACCAACGTTCAAGCGAGCTGAGTTCCCTTAACCATGATCGTGAGTTCGACTCTCCGTGGGTATGGAAAAAATCACGTTGGGAGACCTCTCCAAAAATGATCCGATCCTGATTAGTCGAGGCGAAGTTCCGGATATCGGATGGGAAACAAAAAAAAAAAATGAGATCATGTGGTTACTTCATAAAGTTTATGTCTTTTATTGTCACCATCCTTTTGGAAACTTGAAAGTTTTATAAGCAAAATAACTTCTGGCAGAAGAAAATGATATCACTGAATACTTGTGGACTTTTGGACAAATAATTTGGTGAGACTTTTAAGTGAAACAATCATCCTCTATTCTACTTTAATCTGGATAATCAGGGATTTTCGTGGTGCAGTAACCAGTGGGGAAATAAATATGGTAGAAATAAGTGTGCATTTTTTATCAAAATTAATATCAAACAGATCAGGAATCTGGGTTTAGGTTTCTTCACATTTTCAAAAGATGAATTACCCAAAACGTATTACAGATTATTTCCATGATACATGCTGTTAAGGAAACTAGAGTAGGTCCCAATTCTAGGTTAAAAGACAAAAAATGTGCTAGAGATTAGACATGGATATTCTAAGGACAATATAATTTTCAAAAAATGGATTTTCCCCCCCTCTCCTTTCTCAAACGGCCGACCCCAAAATTTGGGATTAAAGCTCATTTTCTTCTTGTTGTTTGTGCACATATTACCTGTTTGTGAAGATTTGCTACTCCCACTTTGCTATTCTGTAATTCAAGCATCGGGGCTTGTATCTATACAAACCACCTGGTTTTGTTTATTTATATCAAATAAATCTTTGCATTCCAGAAGATCTTTGTGATGTGTTTTTCTTTCCTTTCTCATTTCATTGTGATTTGCTGTTAGCTTTGAAGATTGTAAATCATGTGCAGATAATTTCTTATCTAAAATTGGAAATTTCAAGTTCTTTGGTCTAATATGTTTATTAATATAGAATGTTATATTGTTCAAACGTTGAATTTGACCTTTGTCATGGAGTATTGCAATATCACTTTTTCTTTGTAATACTATAGTAATACAAATTTCTTATTTCAAACCATGGAATTATTTTTAATTTCTCCCTTTTCAGCTTTTTTATGCCACATTGTAACCTCTTGGAAGCTTGTTAATATTAAGTGCAAGGTTGTTAACTAGTAGATTTTAAGGGTAAAATTGTTGAGTGGTTGAACAAACATAATTTCTTCTCTCTCTCTCTCTTAGCTTCAGAAAAAATGGACTCAGACTTAAACCCAAAACCAGAAACAAAGAAGAAACCCAAAAGCTAAAATATGTCATAACCTGAAAAAACCATGTCCATAGTTAACAACAATAATGACACCATCTCAGACACTGTCACTGTTAACTCTTTGTTAACCCCATCTCACTACAACCACCATGTCTCTCTCTTCTTCCTAATGTAGTCTCTTTTGGTGTGAAGATGCCGATGACCGGAAATCCAACACATCACCATCTTCATCATCATCATCACCAATTCAATTTCTGCCATTGGATAAAACTACTTTAGACTCATTCATCAAATCAGAGACCCATCACCTTCCCAGCCCACATTACCTCAACTGCCTCCACAACTGTTCGATCAACATCATATCTCACCAAGATTCCATCAAATTGTATCTGCAAAGTAAATAAGCTTGTTAATATCTCATAAATATTATAGCATTGGCTTTTGTGTAAAATCAAGTCTTTAGTATCATCCGTCTAAACTTCCCCCCCTTTAAATGTGCGGACAATCAGATTTATGCCTTATCTTTAAGATAACAAATGCCTCCACAATAACCTTAGAGAAGTGCTGTTTATGTTGATTTTCTCAGAAAAAAATTATGATTGCTAAAATAAACTTATTGTGACGGGAAAGAATATGCAAAATTGATATTCTCAACAAAAGACATTATAAAAAATAAATTCATCATCGATTCAAATCATTAAAATATTGTAAACAAAATAACCATATAAATAGCTTATCCTTTTTTATTATGTCGTCTGAAATGCCAAAGGTGTGCATATTTGCACTTATCCTTACACTGGATACATGTATATTAGCTACTTTGATCAAGGATGAACAATTTTCTTCCCTCGAACCATAGCCCTCGTCACACCAAAAAACCAGCCATGCTTCCTTTCACCATATTTTCAAATGGATCCTGCAATATATATATATATATATATATATATATATATATATATATATATATATATATATATATTTAACCATTCCAAGCTGACAAAGATTTTATTGACCATGCTTCTCATCAAACAAACTTGGTCCATTGGGAATGATAATCCAATGACAATGTTTATTGCAAACTTTTTGACCTCTATATTGATCATAGATATCAAATTGTTTGCTCTGGTTCTTCCAACTAAAGTTACAAAAGTAAATAGTGTTACCAAAAGGACACACCAAAATTCAAAGGAATAGCAATCATCGTACTCCTGTTTTTGTTCGCCAACATCATCATGTTTGGATTTACAATGAACTGTAAGATCAATGTCCTCACCTAATTCTGTCTGGACTTCAACAATGGTCCTCAATTGAAACCCAAAGCAATAGCCATTGTTTGGAGAGAACTCATGGTTGGATTTTTTTCCCCCCTCTCATGTTCTTGATTATGGAATGGTGAGGTTTATGAGACTTCTCTTATTGGATTTAAATCCTAGGTGTCTTGGTACAGTATAAGTTGATCAGATTAGTCTATAAGGTTCTCTTTAGGCTTTTTTCCTCTTTGTTTTGCTCTTTAATTGATATGCTTTGTATTTTGTGTTTGGTGTGTAAGATTTGGTAAACTTGAAATATGATTTTTCTTTTTCTTTATATTAAATGAAACAAGATTTGATAAGCATTGATGATGGAAATTACCTTTCCACTCTTTCTTTAGAGTATATGATATTCAATTAGAAAATTGTAGTGTTAAATATATATTATGAGTTAAGTATTATAAAATTTGTAGAAAGTTCAAAATAGAGTTCAATCTTTTTCTTTTTGTAAATTAGACATGCATTAACTAAAACATCATATCTACATACAGTTTCCTATAAAAAAACATATGAATTTGAATTTAATTAGTACTTCTCTTCTCTCTTTCTCATTTTATTTTTATTTTTTTGGGGGGTGGGATAGAAAAGGAGGATATTTTTGTCTTTTCATATACATTCTTTCTAAGTCTTATTATATCTCATATGCCTCCTTAGATACCACTTCGTAGGTGTGATTTCATGGACTTGGACAAGATTTGGTGATATTTTGTTGTTCGCAAGACACAAAGTAGTGAGAATTTTTATTACTACAAAATTCAAACCGCTACTTTTTTTAAAGGTTGAAAGGGGGGGATTTTTTTCATCATCCCTTTTTTTTTGAGGTAAGATTCTCAACCTATATTAATAAAACTTTGCAGAGACCTAACTTACTGTTATGATATTATGCTATTCTCATGGTTTGCCTATAATTTAGTTCAACTGTAACATGCAACATAACTGGAAGCATGATAGAAAAATAACCACTGGGAATGAAAGTATTTTGGGTGCATTACACCACTTGTCCCTGTCTGGTGTCAAAACGACAGAACTGGAGACAAAGTAAATTATGTTTGTTCAACCAACAAACAAGGAGATAATTTCTAAGTTCTACTTCTGTACTTGTACTTGTAATTATTGTTAAATTAGTCCCTTCAAAAGTATGAACCAAACTAATACAGCTTTTTCTGGATATAATTAAGGATTACAAAGTTTACCAACCCCATCTGATGTTCCATTATAATCCAACTGCTCTGATTCATGATTCTAACCTAAACACAAAACGAACCATGCATTACCAATACAAGGAGAATAATTTGGTGCATCCTCCACAATCCTTAATGGCAACATGTAGATATGCACATCTATCTGTACAAGATGCCCCTAAAAATAGTCACAACATGGATGGATGTCCTACGAGGTCCTTAGATCCTCTTATTGAAGCCCGCAAAACTAGGTCTTGGTGGCCCACTGGAAATTTAGTGGTTAGGCGAAGACTGAGCCATAAGAACCTGCTGTGCCTGCTGCTGTTGCTGAGGGATCTATTGGCCCCCCAAAATGATGTTATGCTTGAGGTGAGGCACATATTGTGGAGGCAATTCTCTGTTGAAATGATTTCCATTAACTGCTAGAATTTGGCCAGTTGCTACTTTCAGATGCTGCACTTATTATTAACACTAGATTTGCTAGATTTAAATTCCAATTTTATGAGTGGAAGGGGCATTTTTGCAACAGAATTCTAGGCTACAACCTTCATCATCCATACCTTTATTTGTTTAGACCACTTTTCATTCTCAGATCTCATGTATGACATGTGCCTCAGGACCCTTGTTCGAGAGTGTTTGGCACATGTTTTTTGGTAAGACTTGAGTGGTTGAACAAACATCAGAGGCCAACTGTGCATAGGAAAAATCAGAGCAGAAAGATTTGTTTTCCATCATAATGAATGGACACTTATTTTTTTGGCAACGTAGATGATGCCGGTAATCAAGCAAGATCCCCAAAAAAAGGTCATCTAATGCTGATGATTAGGACCTGCTATCAAATTATTCCATAACTATCTGATATTTATAAAGCATGGGGACATGGAGAGAACCTTCACATTTTTCTTGTTTTTGCATCCTCAAAGTTGAAGAGAGAGAGAGAGAGAGAGAACCTTCTGATTTTGCTAGTTTTCACGTCCTCAAAGTTTCAAGTGTCCAGAGCTAGTCATGTTTGTCATCAAGCAAGTATCTGACACAGAGAATTGTCTGTGCTAAGAGAATTGTTCCCACTGCAATTATCATATCGTGTCCATTTGGTTGAAAAGGATGGGGAGGATCTTTTCAGTTGTTGCTTTAAGACAGGATGTTTCATTTCTGTTGAATTGATATGCGCACAGTTGTTGAGTGTTGGTATGAGCCTCACTCTGTTAACATTCTGCCAAAATGAAGTGTCCAACACTCATACTCATACCTATGTTATGTCTAGTCAACGTTAATATGGCTGGACAAAGTGAAGAGTCCATTAATGTACCTTTGATACTCACTCCCCCCCCCCCCCGGGTAGTTTTCCATTTTCTTCCATTTCTTTAAAAAAAAAAAAAAAGATTGGCACATGGTTGCTCAGTTCATCTTTTTTTTTTTTCTAAACATCTTACTGATGTTTTAAAGTTAGTGACAGTATAGTAACCCTCTGAAACTAAACTCTCTCTCTCTCACAGAACCTCTTTACCTTGTTTTTACTTTTTCCACATAAATTTATTAACTCAACCCCAACTGGTGTGCTATTGAATATTTATCAAGAAGTCAGTTGACTATGTTTTGGGTATATTAAAATATTATGTCACTGTTCCATAGATGACACTTTCAATATATCTTACCAGATTTGTTCTTTTTTCATCTAAAAAGAATTACTTAATACTCATTTTCTAAGTTAAAAATGCTGCTTTTTTTTTTTAATAAATTTCAAAAACTCAATGTGCATTTGCAAATCCAAAAGTACTGGTCCACAATCAAACACTAACAACAACCTGGACCTTAATCTCAAGTTTTGGGGTCTGTCATTTGAGAGACAAATGTAGGATAGATATTGTAACATGGATATTGTTTCCTGTTTGAGCTCTTTTTTCTTTTTCCTCTTGGGGTTGATTTCATGTAATGAACTTTGTGGTAAGTTGTTTGGTCTAGCACTTGCTTGGTGATCTATTTTTCTTCTTCATATAAAAAGAAAATGTTTTTCTAATAACAATAGAATTCTGTATAGTATCCATGTTACTAGCATTCATTTCTTGTATGTGCGCACTTAACTTGCTTCTCATTACCTTACTGAAGTTACTTTTTCTTTTTCTTCATAGACAAGAAGTTATTGTGACAACATCTGTTTTGGCATGTGAGATTGCTAAGGTGATTCTTGTACTTTCTATCCTTGGTCAATTATCACGTCTTTTTTCCCCCCTCGAATTTTAATACTGAAGAAAACATATGTCCATTTTTGTTTGCAATTTCTACATAGGTTATTTGTGCCTTATTTCTCATAGCAAAAGATGGTAATTTGAAGAAAGTATACAACGAGTGGACTTTAACTGGTGCTCTGACTGCATCAGGACTCCCCGCAGCTATATATGCACTCCAAAATAGCCTGCTGCAAATTTCCTACAAGAATCTGGACTCTCTGACGTTCTCCATGCTGAACCAGACAAAGTTGTTTTTCACTGCTTTGTTCACATATATACTATTAAGGTATGTTGTTGTAGAATCTGCTTGATTGCTTCCAATTTAATTAACTTCGCTGTTATTGTAAGATAAATATTTTAGGTTAGATTGGTGTTGCTATAATGAATAAATCCCAGTGTTTCTCCTCTAATCGTCTTGTTTTCAGCTTTTCCCTTTTTGTCCTCTTTTAATGTGCTGCAGACCAATTTGTCAGACTACTTACTGGTTCTTTCTGGTTAGTTGGCATGCTGTAATCCATAATGAATTTACTAAGTCAACACTTTGAAATGATATTGTTTGAGTGGGTCTGGACTCATGCTAGACCAGTTGTAGGTAGATTGCTGAGAATACTACCATCTACTTCTGTAGTGCATGTACACTTTCTAGACATTTGAGAAGGTTACTCATTTTTAGAAATCTATCTTTTTTCTGATCTTCTTGGTTTAAGATGCCTCTTGCCTGGTTCATTTGTGGAAAGAGTTAATAGTATGATGGTTTCACCGAAGGGGACAAATGTACATTATTATTATTATTATTATTTTGTTTTCACCGATCGGTATCCGGGTTTTGTCCAACTAATCCAATCTAGGCACTGTGAGACCCATTAAGGGGTTGGCTCTCCCAAATCTCATTTCTCCATTCCCATGGCTTGAACCTCAGATCTATACTTAAGGGAATTCAGCACTCTGCCGCTATACCCATAGGAGTTTGGTGAAAAATGTACATTATGGTAAAAGCTTTTCTTTGATGAGAATGTCAAAACCTTGGTTGAGGATTTCCTTAGTTTTGTGGTGCATTATTAGTCTAGTCAATTTTGATCAAGATTAAGTCTTGTTTCAAGTGCATAAACAGAATGGACAACCTCCTATGAATTCCTTTTATTCTGTACATTTTTGCTTCCTGGGCTAGTAAGCTCTGGCTAACCCACCAGCTCTGCAGGCAAAATAATTCTATTCATTTTCTTCTCAATAATTTATTTTCAAGTGTCTCTATGTTCAGTACATTACCAAGATTGTGTGGCAAGGTGATAACTGACACCTAAGTGCAAGGTGGAGCATGATGAGCTTTGTGGAAAGTAAATTTCTGGTTCTGCAGCTCATTTCCCAAAGCGAACCATAATGCTCGCCTATATGCCATCTTTTAGCATCACGATTTTGTGCTTTTACTGTGTATGAAACTATTGCTTGAGCTTCTGAAAATCATTTGCTCAGCCAATAACAGTTTGTGTGATGTCTGGTTGGCTAGGCAGAAGCAGTCTATACAACAAATTGTGGCCCTTTTCTTATTGATAATTGCAGCTGTTCTTCTAAGCATTGGTGAAGGTTCGAGCAAAGGATCTGGCAATGGTAACTCTGACCTAATTCTATTCTATGGAATCGTTCCTGTCTTGGTTGCTTCTGTCCTCTCTGGTCTGGCCTCTTCTCTATGTCAATGGGCTTCTCAGGTTGGCATAGTCTGCCTATGTTTTCTCTAGAGATATCTCAAGTTTTCTTGTCTAAATATTCTTCCCCTCTATTACAGGTCAAAAAACATGCATCATACTTGATGACCATTGAAATGTCTATTGTTGGATGCCTGTGCTTGTTGGCTAGCACTTCCAAGTCCCCAGATGGAGAAGCTATTAGAAAGCATGGATTCTTCTATGGATGGACTCCATTTACATTGGTAATAAATCAAAATAATTGTTGATGCATTGCTCGAGGTGACGCATTAATTACCACTTTGAGTTTCTACAAAATGTCTTACCACCTGAAAATCACTACAAATACAGAACTGAAAACCTTTAGAACCACTGGAAATATCAATCTTGAAAGTTGGGACTCGGTACCAGAACGCTTATTTGTAGTGAAAAGGAAGAAAATAGTAGTAATGGAATGCAAAGTATAGGTGTCCCGTATATCTTCAGTTCATCTCGTTCACATTCACCATCCGGTTTTGTTTGAATTTGGTCGTCGATGAAAATTTTTTGTTGTTTTGTTGTAGTAACCCCCATTATTCTTCAGACAAGAAAGAAAACCAAAAAATAACAATCCTAACAGTTGTGTGCAGGATGCAAATTCCTGATGATAACAAAGTTCTTCATCATGCATATTACATTGACAGTAGCACATTTTCTGCTGCACAACAAAGGCAACTACCATTTGGCATATGCCACCTGGCAGCAGGTTGTGCTTTTTTTTTTGGGGGGGGGAGGGGGTGAAGTAACATGAGATCATGTTTGCTCTTGTTGTCTTCTTCATGTTGCTTGTTTTTCTTCAGGTTTTGCATTGGGTTTATCTTGAGTGGACTTCTTGTCCCATTGTTTCAGATGAACATGTCTTACTAAACAACTTCTCTAGTTCAAATTGTAGTTGTTGCTATCTTCAGCACTCTTTGCATCCTATGCCTACCCCTTACGTTCCTTTTCTTTAGCTCGTCCTTCTGGCTTTTTTTATACATTTTAGCTTAACTTGATTGGTATCCCAAGACCCTCTAGAATTCTTTTGAACTTTATCCTGGTATGCTTGTTTAACGTGTATTTTTGGTTTTCTCTGGAATGTTGAGGTATTTGATTTTCGTCTGATGTTAATAAGCTTTAACCAAACTTTAGAGGTCTGTCTGACTGACAAATTATTTTTTTCCTGTTTAGATCCCTATAATCTCCAATGCTGTCGGGGGAATTCTTGTTGGCCTTGTTACAGTTCATGCTGGTGGTGTTCGTAAGGCAAGTCATTTAGCTTGTCTTAGTTTTTATACGTTTAAAATGCTACACTATTCCTTACTGCAAAACTCAAGCTGAGGCTTTTTCATATGATCCACAGTACTCTTGACACAATGAAATGAAATACAGACCAGATTCTCATAAAACAATAACAACAACAACAACTAGATTCTCATAAATAAAATATATATATTATTGCTTAAATCAAATAAATAAATAAATAAATAAAGCAAGGAAGCGAGGCTGGTCTAACCATGTGCCTAGCTGCCTACTCTTCTGAAAAACAATGATGGCAAGTGAAGAATTAAAGTTGTCCCAAAAAATAGTCTCAACCAGTTGTAATGATTCAACGGTTTCTCTCAGTTGCAGGTCAAGCTGCATAGAAATTCTCAGGCTGCATTTGGTTGCTAAGAATTGTCATTGAATTGGAATTCTGATCCAATAGAATTAAAATTGAGAAGCGAAGGCGATCAAGGTGGCGGCGAATTGAAAATATTTTTGAACAATGTGGAGATATTGGAAATGGAGGAAAGTGAATGTTGCCTTAAGAGTAGAGAGAGATGACGCAGTTCCAATTGGAATTGAGTCTCCAATTCCAATTCTGAGTGCTCAATTCCATGGTCCTAATACACAATCTGAAGTTTATCATCGAAAAGATAGATTTGAAAAGTAGAAGTCAGTACTCTGCTATTTATTGTCCTGAAGGCTCTTGTAGTTGATTACTATAATTGTCTAGTCATTAGTGGTAATATTATCCCACATTCAAGTTTAGATGCACAGGCATTTATGATTCATTTCAAACTCATTTAGCCTTCTGCTACCTGAAATCACAATCACATTAGAAATGACTAGCAAGTATAGATGGCCTTTTCAAGTTTTATGGCTTTTCATTTTAAATCGTTGATTTTTCACAATACTTTGGTGATTTCGTATTAATTGCTCTTTGTTTTGTTCAGGGGTTTGTTATTGTTTCTGCGCTTCTTGTGACGGCCTTGCTGCAATTTATATTTGATGGGAAGCCACCTTCAGTGTACTGCCTTCTGGCTCTTCCTCTTGTGATCACTAGCATATTCATATACCAAAAGTATCCATACAGGGTCAAGAAGAAGGAACTCTAATTCTATTCTTTGCCCACCATTTTTTATGGGCTTCTTTGATTTTGGGCACAGTATCACAAATTGTGTTTCCAGAAGAGATGTGAACTTACTAAGCAAAATATGCATTCTCTTACAAGCTCTTGTATTTCATCAGTGGGAAGTTATGCAAATTCCTTGGCACAAGATTTGGGTGTTGTACAAATCTCCATATCTCAACTATTTCTTGCGCTAGTGTTACTTGCAATCCTTCCAAAAGTTTCAGTTGATGGAATTTATTTATTTATTTTAAAAAATTCAAAAAGTGGTTAAAAGCCACCATCTGGTGGGTGTGTGGGTGGGGGGGGGGGAGTGAGAGCGAGAGAGAGAGGGGGGAGAGAGATGATGATCGTCATTGTTGACTAATTTTTCGCTATTTATTTGTTAAATGATCCAGCAGGATTTTTCATCAAAATATTGTTATTTTTTATTAAAATTATTCAAATACCCTTTTTTTATTTCAAACCTTAAGAAATCACCACTGAGGATCATGATTTCACGAGATTGATATGCTCATTCGTGATTTCATTAAGTTATTTTTTGAATATTATGTAATTTTAAAAAAATATTAATAAAATTGTGGATTGTGCTTTCAAAAACACGATCCATGATCTCGCTTTTGAAAGTGATTTAAAAAATCAATCCTAACCTCTCACTATTTTCTTCCTCCGCCACTGTGTCTCATGAAGCCTCTCAACCCTAACACCCTTCGGCATTCGTCTCTCAACCCCAACCCCAACCCCAACCCTCTCATTCTTTTCTTCCTTACCATCTTGCATTCTCTCCTCTCAACTCTAACAATCTCAATCGTCTCTCCACCCCAACCCCAACCCCAACCTTAACACCAACCCTCTCATTCTTTTCTTCCTTACCATCTTGCATTCTCTCCTCTCAACCCTAACAATCTCAATCCTAACCCCCTCTGGCATTCGCATTCTCTCCCTTTAGTTCATAGATCTCTCCTCTCCGGCATTTCTCCAATGAATTTTGAAAAGAGTAATCCACAATCCTATTTTTATTTTTTTAAAAAAAATTAATTAAAATTTGAAAAATAAATTAATAAAGTCGCAAATGAAGATATCGACTTCGTGAAGTTGTGATCCTCAATCACAATTTCTGTAGATTTAGAAAAAAATGATATTTGAATAATTTCAATAAAAAATAACAATACGGCTCATAAGGCCTGTCTCCAATATAGCTCAAAAAATTAAGGCCCAGCTCTTTCATTTTAAGGGTCAGCGGGGCTAGTCTATAATAGTCTATAATTTATATTGACAGTTCTGATTTCTTTTCTGAGATGGTTCTTATAATTTTTTCTAAAAATAATACTTAAAAAAGGTTTGAGATATTATCAATGTGAGAGGGAGGAAAAAAAAGAGAGATTAAAAAACTTGTATTCAAAATATCGAATAGATTTTTGTTGATATCTAACCAAATAAGATTGGAAGGAATAGAAAAGGTTTACCCACTAAACTTTGGGTTAGTTGAGAATTACTCCAAAATCGATCCTAATTATTGAGATTAAGGTTATAATTTTGTTGTTGCATTTGTCACATTTTGAGCTTTGAAAAAATTAGTCCCTCCATCCCTCGATCCGTCAAAATTAACTTTTTACAATTATCTTGAATTTTTAATTTTAGCAAAATCAAATTTTCTAAGTACCACCTCATAAAAAACTAATGTCTACATCATAATATTAAAAAAATCAAATGAAAAAAAAAATATTGAAAAGGGGAAAAAGCAAGAGTTGAAACTCTTCTTTATAATTAATTAGTATAGATAATAAAAATTTAGAATCACTATTACCTACATTCTTTTACAAATAGAATCGTCTCATTGGATCCTCTTTTACTCTGCTTCTATCACTTTTTTGCAATCAATTGATGAAATATTGGGTTCAGATTTTAAAATAAAAAAGATGAATTTTTGTTTAAATTTCAATAGTCCACTCGAATTTGGTAAAGCTTTTAATTAATATATATTAGAGATATTAGAGTCTTATTTACTTGGCAAAAAATACAAATTCATGAGAGAAAAATAAGATATAAAAGAGTTTTCTTAAGAACAAAATTATTTTCAAAAGAAAAAATTTTAATCAATGTGATTTTAAAATAAATAATCTTGTAAATGTAAATAAAGAAATGTTAACAAGAGAAGGAAAGAGAAACATGGCAACCAAATGCTAATAACTATAGAAAATGACAATGATGGTTGATTTTTTTCAAGGATTTTTGGAATTGATCAACTGTAACAAGGGTTCAACCCCTTTTAACCTTTTCTTTTCAAAAAAATTTATTTACATTTACATTTTATTTTTATTATTTTATTTTGATATTATTTTTATTATAACAATGCATGTCATCATGTCGAAATTCAAAATTTGGAGGTTCTGAAGTATAGAAAATTAATTTTAGCGAATTAATGGGAGGAAGGATTAATTTTGTAAGAGCCAAAAATTGAGGGACAATTTTGAAAAATTACAAAGTAGAGAGGGACTAATTTAACAATGCCAAAAGCCGAGGGGGATAGTTTCGCATTTTTCTAAAGAAAAAAAAAATTGAGGTAGAGAGATAAAGCCCCCACTTCTCTCCGGCGAATTCCCCGAAAGAGAGGAGGGTTTAGGGTTTTCTGCAGATTCCGATTCAGAGAAGAGAAACCAAAAGCGAATTTGAACAGAAGAGAAGGGAAATATGGCGGGGAGATTGGGTAGAAGAGTTGTTCACTTCGCAAACCTTCCAATCAAGCTTCTCATGCCTTCTTGTTTCTCCAACATTACCGAAATCGCCATTAAAACCATCCCTTCTGCTTCCAAGGTATTTCTCTTCATCTCTCTCTCTGTCTCTCTCTCTGTGTTTCTGTGCTTCATGTTTCAGAATTTTTGTTTCCACAGATTGAAATTAAGAGGGTTCTGGAATCACTCTACGGTTTCGAAGTCGAGAAAGTACATACCCTAAACATGGAGGGGAAGAAGAAGAAGAGAGGAGGATTATTGATAGCCAAACCTGACTACAAAAAGGCCTACATTACTCTCAAGAATCCTTTGTCCATTTCTCCTGATCTTTATCCCATTCGGATGATTGAGGAGGAGAAGAAGAACATGAACAAGCAATCCAAGTCGAGTATGCTTGATGAAGCCGAAAAGAAGTCGCATTGGCTTGATGAGTCTAAGCCTCAGAAGGATTCCACTGGTAAAGGACGCCGTGGTGGCCGTGGTGGTAGTGAAGTTCTCCCCAAGTTTCCATGGAGCAGCATGCGTGCTTCTAGGTAGAAATTTGCAAAATTTGAGGAAATTGATATATAAGATTGCCTTATGTTTTGATGTTGTCTTAGATTATGATCTGTTGCCTGGGTAGATGTTTTTCTGCCGCTGAATAATGCTTGAGGTTAAGATTGTTATGCTCATTGTACTTTTGAAGTAGGTTTCTTTCTGATAAAGAAGTTTGAATGTTTAATCAAATGGAGATGGTTTTGAGTAGTTCTAAATCAAATGGAGGATTGAGTGTTTGACTTTCAGAGTTGAGTATATTGATTTTAGATTGGTTCTGGTACATGTTAAAGTGGTTTTCATTTATTTCTTTTGCATGACAAGGTTTCAATTCATTCAAAAGATGTACGAAGAAATTACATTAGAAATATAAAGGAATTAGTTATACTAGATATCTTCATATTAGATTGAAGCATATAGAGAGAAAGATGAACTTATTAGAAAGTTTAAGGCTATACATAGAGTCCTTTCTTCATCCTTTTATCCTCTTCAATTTCCTCCCATATCATTTTTTTTTGGTGTTTTTTTTTTTTTTTATATATATATAATTTATACTAGTACCATCTAGTTCTCTCTGAAGCTCATGATGGGAGATGCTGTTCTGACCTGATTCAGATTGGCAGTTTGGAGTGTGGGTATCACGTATTCCTTTACAAAGAATGGTTCTTTATTTTACTCACTGTAATAAATGAAACTAGATTTTGAGAACCCATTTTGTTTTGCAACTAACTTTCTTCTGAAACTCATTATTCATGTCTTGTTTGTGATTCACTAGTTGTTAGATACACAATTTTTTTCACCATGTCTTGTTTTGGGTTTCCTCTGAAGTTCATTAAGCTAGTACTGTTATTAACATTCAATCCCGAATATCTTAATTGTCATTTGCTGTCTGTGTTTCCCATCACTTGTCTCATCTTAGAAAATTATTTTGAGGGAAATGTTCTTGGAAATGATGTCTGAAAGATATTTTCACAGTGAGGAGAGTTGCCGTGAATTCATCAAATCCCTCGCCATGCTAAGCTGCTTGCAACTAAACTAGTTATATCTGTTTTCATTGAACCCATTTTGTTCTTTGTCCTTTCAAGGACTCACAAATTCAACCTTGCTTTGATTGTTTGTACAACTGAACAAACTGAAAAGTTACAATATACACACGTCTCTGACTGATCCAACCCTTGTTCCTGTGTCCATAATCCTGTGTCCATGATTCTTATATGTGACCAAACAAGATGTATTGTAGCCAAACTTTATGGATTAGTTTATCTGCTCTTTGTGTATTTTTGAAATTCATACAAGTTGTCCACCCTTACAATGGTTAATGCTGAAAAATTTAGGAGATGGATTGCCTGCGTCGACCGGCTACTCTGCAGCCAACTTGGTTCGGTGTGCTCTGTATATCCCTAAGCTCCTCCCCGTCCATTTTATCATGGAAAAAGGAAGAGTTCTTGATCTTTCGCCATCGTGAACTCCAACTTGAAACTGGTCTTCGTGTGTTGCTGATCTTTTCATATTCCTGTTGCAACTCCGAGTAGTCTCTTTGCAGCTCTGCCATTTCCATTTTCACCTTCTCAAGTTCTTCTTTAAGAGCCTTGATCTCCTTTTCTGTAGACGACCAGGCTCCTTTCTGCTCTGAGTTAGCACCACCTGATGACTCCTTTGCCTGTAGTGCTGCTCTCATCTTCACTTGTTCTGCAAATAGCACCTGCAATGGTGTAGATGTCATTATGTGTAAAGTGCAAGTAACTCTTACCCCAGGAGTCAGAATTTCTATCAGGTGCCAATGGGAAAATCAAATAAATATCATGTCCTTGGTCACATGGATATTCTAGTACCCACTTTCAAGTTCTTTTCTACTACAATATGCTCGGAATTGGAGGTTCATGGAATACATTTCATCAGGATTGAGCTGTTTTTGGTTGTGATGATTACTGTGTGAATGACTTATCTTGCTGGAAATCGATAGTGCTGCAAATGATACATCATTGTGTCAGATGTAAAGCTATGTTACCTGCACTTTAGTTGTCAAAAGCCTTGAAATTCATGCTTACTCTTCAAAATATTTGTATGTAGAACTAGAACAAGAATGAATTACCATTTTACCTGGATAACAGTTCTTAGGGGTAGTCGATCATTTTGTGCTGCATGCATGCATGCATCAAGTGACAACTTCTCGCAGTCCATTATTTTGCACAGCTTCTTTCGTTCATGTTCCGATAGTGATGGATGACTCTGAGAGGAAGATTATGTATCAGATTTCATGCTTTTGTTATCAATGGACAAATACACAAAAAAAAAAAAAAAAAAAAAAAAAAAATCATCCACACCTTTAGATAGGTATCAATGGCTCTGTAGAGACCATCATGACATGTTCGAGCTTGTGTCGGCAAGGCTTCAGCTAATACTTGAAATTTCGGAATGGAAAGGTTAGTGTCCCTTGCAATCTCTGCTAAGTAGCCATCCATGAGCTTATTAACATCTGGATTCCCACATTTTTTATGTTGTGTATTTTGTTGTTGCCCTTCATGCATCAGGTAATACTCCACGATCCTTTGTACCACATCTATGTCATGCAAGGTGCATTCTTCTGGTGAACTGCAATATATTTAGTAAATCTCTTCTTAGAAACATCTGTAAATCATTTTACATACTGCTCAGTTCTGTTTTGTTTTCTTTATTTGTTTATTTATTTATTTATTTTTCTTTTGAACACCATAATCTAGCATTTTTGCTGCTTGTGGCTTTTCACTTGTGTATTTTGTTTGACATTTTGGGCCCCTCTAGAATGTCAATATATATATGGCCAAAGCTATCTATATATCTGAAGTTAAATTATCAAATATTCTGTATGGACTTTATTTTAGGATCTATGCTAACAGTAGATATATGAAGGGCAAGAGGACTTACTTCATTAGAATCCCTTGATCTCCATTTCTATAGCTAGGAATAAGTAGATCTCTTACACTAGCATCTCCCAATACCATTCCTACTCTCTTCTCGAGCTCTGAAACCAAAGCTGGCGTTGCGGAAAACACAATGGCCATCTTCAACATCCACAATAAAAACCTGCAAGAAACTGCTTCTTTTTGTGGAGGAAGCATGCTTACTAGGTTCTCAATTATAATTCTCTGCTCCTTGTTATGTCCCACGCTCCCTTCCTGCCTCTTCCCACTCAAGATGCTCAGTTGCAACTCGTTTGTTCCATAACTGTTCCCTCTTTGTCCTTCTGATTCAACATCCATGCAAGGCAGTCTTCTCTCTGCATAATTCATGATACAGAAACCAATCGTTTCTGGCTTCATTCCTTTTGCTCTTATTGCAGTGATGATCCTCACAAAGTGATCAATTCGGAGAGTTGCCAGATCATTGAACCACCAACCTTCATTAATGACTTCTCCAGCTGTTGAATTGTCCTGCGAAGCTTTCGAAGCAATTGAATCACAGCATCTTCTGACAATTTGGAGGTTTTCACCCCATGGAGACAGATTCTCACAGGACTTCAGTACTGTTATGGAGTCTCTCCATGAAGCAAGGACTATGAACGTTACGAAAGCTTCAGTCTTGGATATCAAATTCCCCTCTTCAAATTCCTCCGTCATCTCTAGATACTCAGATGCACATCTTAGTGCCGCAACATTGTTAGGGTTTAAGTCTACTGGGAGGCCATAGCAAAATTTCAAAATGAGCTCAAAAGTTGCCGCTCCACCAGGGAAATTTTCAAGCTTATGGTCGTAACCAGCATTTAAATTTGGTGGATGGAGAATGGCTTGGTTTATATAGCCGCTTCTTGCAACCAGCGGATGCTATTTCAAGTTGACAAGATGTCAAGGTTACCATTCACGGGAAACACAACATACTGAGGAATTGACATGCCATACTTGCGGGTTGTTTCTAGTTCTGGCGTGTGAAATGGCACATGACTGAACTCTTTGACATATTCTAGCTAAGTTCTACTTTCTACTTTTTTATTGTTAAGTGACCTGTTTGAAGTTAATGTCTAAGTTTGCATACCATTAGCTCGATTGTGAGAAACTTATTTTATATTTTCATACCTTATGAACATAGAAGGTGATGTCTTGGACTTGAATTGATAGATCTGTAGGAACATCAGACGTGACAAACCTGCATTAGCATAGAAAGGTGTAGCATGAGTGTCATGAAGGAAAGAAACCACTCGAGGCATAGTTGTTTAAAACACTTTGGTAGTAGTAAGTAGAGTAGAACAATTCTATTTTAGCAAGCATGTATGAGGAATAGTGGGAAAGATGCTCCTCCCCCCCCCCCTTCCCTAAAAATGTTTTGTGCCTGGGGCGGAAGAGAAAGAAAATTGCGACCCCGCTTGAGTTTATTGGACCTATGTCATATAATTGATTTTTTTTTTTCTTTTTTTTTTTTCTCAAGGCATTGAAGTGCGGTAAGTTGCAACCCTTTGAGCAGTATATATGAAAGTACTGTTGCTTCTTCCAGAAATTTAAATTCAGTGTTATTACCATGAATGATCTTTCTTTTCAAAGGCATCAGCGACAGTGATGAGTTTAGTTGGAAGTGCTAAACTCTGGTTCTGGGCTTGACATATGTCATCATAGTCACTCTCCCCGCTATGCACCCCAGCCATTGGAAGAGACTTCTTCATTCCATTCCTCCTGCGAGCTTCTCCAAGGACTTTGGATCATTTGGTAGAAGAATGAGAATTAGAAGTGTGGGGCATAGTGCGAATTAATATGAATGAATAATTTTGTGGCCGAAATTTGAATACTGTTAAGGTGGTTGGTAAGCAATTTACTATCCATTCCTTGTAAGCATTGATGTCAAAAAATTTTGGATTTTGTAGAAATTAGTCTGTTGGCGCAACCTTGATGCAATGATAGAGTTATTTATTTGGTGACTTTGAAGTCATGGGTTCGAGTTGTGAAAATAGATTCTTTATAAAAATATAATGTGAAAATTGTGTATATATATATATATATATATGTCTATCCTCATCTATTTCATATTATGCTAGAGTTCATTTTATGCACCACGTGGGCCCTATTTAGAAATTAGTCAGTTGAATGTGCAATTGGGTGGGCAAAGAATGAATGCTGGCTATGATCAGTCAATTGGCAACCACGTAGCTGTGGACTGGACCAGAAGATGTTTGTGTGGCTTAGAATAAGGCAACCTGGTTAGCATTTATTAGTATCATTTCTGTTCTAGTTGTATAGTACACATTTGAAGGCATTCTATTCTATATCATCAAAGGTAAGTTATGGATCTACTGTGATCTACTGTGTGTGTATATGAAGTCTCGGAAGTCTCCTTGTATTTAGCTTCCTGATATTAAAATGATGATGATGGCTGATGTGCTAGTTTTGGTGCTTTAATATGACTCATTTAACTGTGCATGCTTTGCTTTATTACTTCTCAAGCATCTTAATTGTACTTGTGAGGGGCTGAAAATGTGTCCTGTGCTTGATCTGTAACAAGTCTGATTTGAGTTGACTATTTGCTCTCTCTCTCTCTCCCCTCCCCCCCCCCCCCAAAAAAAAAAAACACCCCTTGTGATTTGTGAAGCTTGTAGTTTCAGTACATTTTTCTTCCTTATTTGTCATTTTAATTCCAAGGGTTTGTTTTTGTAAAGATGGCCCCTTAGGCTGTCAGTGCAGTTGTGGTGGAAATTTGTCTTGGGCCTGGACATTTAATTTCCCATCTGTTGCTTTCTCCGTATCCCTCTGGACCGTGAGATCTTACCAAAGCATTAGGACAAAAAATTTTTTGAACTATCATGCATTTGGCGTCAATGGACAGTTTATCTCATTCGGAATTGTTCAATATAAGGTTGCGTTGACCCTGCATTCTCAACTGCAACATAGAGTTCTAGAAATGATTCAAAGAAAATCATCTTTCCTATCCATGCTATCCGCTGAAAACAAAGGGAAAATTATGATGCAAGGACGAGCAAAACAAAATCAAATTGTTCCCTTTTTTTTGGAAAAAAAAAATTAATTATAACAAATGGACGGTGAAGGGTGAAAAGTATAGTTGAGCTCTGGCTCAAATGATATCATCCTCTCCTCTTCTCCAAGATCTCTAGTTCGAATTTCTCCAATGTACCAAAAAATATTTGGTGTATTTTATTTTTAGCGACGAGATGCTTGAGAAATTCTTCAGAGAAAACTTACAATTTAGAGAGATTGAGCCTCAATAATAAGATTTCTTGTTAGCAAATAAATTATTTTGTGGTTGTTGATGGAGTACGGGCCAAAGGCCTATTATCATAGAATTTAAACCCATGATCTAGTAGATGACAGAAACGAAGTGAACCTCTCAACCGGGTGAAGGTGGCCCACTCTCGACACCCATCGACTAGATTCTGCTCGGTGAAGACTGTTAGGCCTTAAGGTCCCGTTGGTGCTTAGATTCTGCTCAGTATCCGGATTCTGCTCGGGCACTTTCATATGAAAACTAGGGTTTTAACGTTCTGGACGCACATGAAACTTATAAGAGCAACCTACATATACATATCATGAGGACACCAGTTAGGTACGCTCTTTCAACTCACGTGTAGCACACAAAAGGATAACAAATTTTTTTTTAGTCTGTTTTTCTTTTCGAAAATCGCTCTTTGACTTTAGTGTCAGAATCTCTTTCACCAAAGCACCATCCGACGGTCTTTTACAGGTCTCATCGATCATGATTGTCGGACGGCCAATCCTTCCGTTCGAATCAGCAGAACCATCATATGTGGAGTAATACTCACCGCCAACAGATTGGCATTGTCTGTGGGAACAAACTGATATTTTCAGTCAAACGTGCTTTTTACCTAACTATGACGTCGACTAAAAGGAAGAGACCAACAATTGATTTTGACGATGACGATTTGATAGGGGTCGACACTAATCGAAATAACTCATTGGTCATTACTACTGGAATAGGATCATTTCTCGTCAAAAGAACTTTCATTGATTAAGGAGCAGATCGAGATTTCCTCTTTTGGGATGCTTTTTAGTGAATGAGTTTCACCTAGTCCCACCTTTAACCTTTTGATGGGCCTTAAAGGGATTCATCGATGAGTACATACTTCTGGAAGGTACTATTTTGCTTGTTGTAACTTTAGGGATACCTCCTCACTATGCTACCACTAGGACTACTTTTTAAGTAGTTAAACTCCTGTCTCCTTACAAAGCGATTTTAGGCCGTCCTAGCTTGGACGGTCTCGAAACACTACTAAGCGCAAAACACATGAAGATCAAATTCAAGATGTCTCTAGGGGTTGCAAGACTTCACGGTGAACCTGACCCATCAACCATCCTCGTAGTGGGAAAAGGAGAAATTCTTACAGTAGACATTATGGAACTCAAAGATGACGCCGAGTAACCATCTAAATCTCAACCTGAAGAGGAAGTGATCAAAATTCGCATCATGGATGTACCTGGTTAGACAGTCCAAGTTGGTGCCCACCTATCAATATCCCTTCAAAAAGCAATCGTGGATTGCCTACAATGATATTTTAAAGTCTTTGCATGGTCTTTAGAAAACATGCTAGGTATTTATCCCTCGGTTATTGTCCATATATTGACTATGGATGCAAGTTAGAAGCCTGTTAAGTAGAAGAAGAGAGTGTTTGCATTAGAACGTCAATGCGAAATACAAGAGAAAGTCTGAAAACTCCTTGCGGCAGGATTTATTCGGGAGGTAAAATATCTTGAGTCGCTAGTCAACGTGATCATGGTAAAAAAGGTCAACAGCAAGTAGATAATGTGTGTAGACTTTGCTGACCTTAACAAAGTATGCCCGAAAGACAGTTATCTGCTTCCCAACATTGATGAACTGGTGGATAACTCATCGGATCGCCAACTCTTGAGTTTCACGGACACGTACTTTGGTCACAACCAAATACGTGTGGTCCCCGAGGATGAAAAAGACCAGTTTCATCATAGAGTTCGACATTTACGGCTACAAGGTAATGCTGTTTGGTCTAAAAAATGTTGCAACCTCTCAGCGATTGGTCAATAAGATCTTTAGTAAACAGCTCGATAGGCATATGGAGGCTTATATCGACGACATGCTCGTCAAGAGTACTGATGTCGAAGATCACGTCGCAGATTTGGAGAAATGTTCCAAACATTAGAGCATTATAACATGATATTGAACCTAGTAAAGTGCACTTTTGGGATCACTCGAGGAAATTTCTAGGTTTTCTAATTACCAACCGGAGAATTGAGGTGAATCTAGAGAAGATATAAGCTATACCAGACATGGCATAGCTGAGGACAGTAAAAGAAATGTAACGCTTCGTGGGGTAGATCGTGTTTCTAACTTGGTTCATGTTGAAAGTAGAAGAAAAGTATAAACCTTTTTATGACGCTCTAAAGAAGTCCTAAAAATTCGCGTTGACACCAAAATGCCAAGCGGCATTCAAACGGTTTAAAGAATACCTCACGTCACCTTCGTTCCTTTCCTGACCTATTCCTGGTGAGAAACTCTACCTTTATCTTTCTGTTTCTGACCGAACACTCTGCTCTGTTCTTGTAAGACAAGAATCCATTACACAGAAACTAGTGTACTACATTAGCCATATACTTTAAGAGTCGGAGGCTCATTACAGACCCATCGAGAAGATGACATTTGCCTTAGGCATTACTGCAAAGCACCTCCGGCTTTACTTCCAAGCCCACACAATTGTGGTATTGACCAATCAGTGTTAGAAGCAGATTCTACAGAAAAGAGACACCTAAGGTCAACTTATTAAGTGGAGCATCGAGGTAGGCAAATTTGATGTTGAATATCAACCAAGACCAGCAATCAAAGACCAAGCTCTTGTTGATTTCATCCTTGAATGTACACTCCTGATGTCCATCGAACAAACCCCTGCTGATGACCGAGAAGAATACCCGTTGCCTGAGTGGACCCTTCATGTGGATGGGTCATCTAACTCTTTAGGAAGTGGAGCCGAACTCATTCTCATAGGACCAGATAATTTTAAAGCTAAATACGCCATCCATTTTGATTTTCAAGCAACTAACAATCAGGCCTAATATGAAGTTCTTCTAACCGGATTGCAGATCGCAACATCACTAGGAGCCCAAAATATACGGGTCTTCACTGACAGTCAGTTGATCGTCAAGCAGATCAAAGGAGTCTATGAAATTAACGAGTCAATGATGGAAAAGTATTTATGCAAGCTACGAGAGGCGGTGGGCAAATTTAACAAGGTGAAAATACAGCAGATCCCTTGATCAGAAAGCACACAAGCCGACACTCTCTCAAAGTTAGCTCGCACTGACTTAGTTGCAACTAGCTGAATAATCTATATAGAGAGTCTGCTATACCTAAACATTGATGAGCCTAAGAAGATCCTATCGGTGAACAGCTCACTAAATTGGAAGGACCCCATAGAGGCTTATTTGAAACGTAAGCAACTACCAAGCCCACCTTCCGAGGCCACTAAGTTAAGATGTAATGCTGTCCACTATGCCATTATTGATGGAGACCTCTACAAGAAGTCTTTTACCCATCTATATCTAAAATACCTGACACCTGAGGAAGGAAACTATGCGCTCAGAGAAATCCATGAAAGAATATGCGACAATTACTTAGGTGCTTGGAATTTGACGAACAAAGCTCTCCGACAAGGGTATTATTGGCCCACCATAAAGATCAATATGGATGATTACGTTAAAAGATATGACAAGTGTCAACATTTTTCAAAGGTACCATGCCATCCCTCCACCGAACTTTACGCGATAGCAAGTCCTTAACTGTTCGCATAATGAGAAATGGACATCCTCAAGTTTTTTCTACCGACTAAAGCTCCTAGTTGTGGCTATTGATTACTTCACTAAGTAGGTGGAAGCCGAACTATTAACCCAGATCACCACCGGAAAGATGCAGTTTCATGTGGACATCCATTATCACCAAATTTGGTGTATCTCACGTTTTGATTACTGACAATGGTAAGCAGTTTGATAACAAAAATTTTCAAGACTTCTATAGCAGACTAGAAATCCAACATCATTTCACCTCTGTCACATACTCACAAACTAACGGCCTCACCGAGGTCACGAACCAAACAATCCTACAAGAACTAAAGGCTGCATTGGTTGAAGTTAAAGGTCACTGGATAGATGAGCTCTATGGTATCCACTGGGCCAACCAAACAACAACCTGAAGGGCAATGGGAGAAACGCTGTTCATTTTAACTTATGACTGTGAAGCAGTGATACCGGTGATAATTGACATTCATTTACTTTGAGTAGATTAATATAAGCATGGGCGAAATGAGCTTGCATTACGTGAACAGTTAGATTTGCTCCCTAAAATATGAGAAATCATGTCTACTTGATGGCTAATTATCAGCAGTAGATGGCATGTTATTACAATGCCAGAGTAAAAATTATAGTGTTCAAACCAGGAGATTTGGTCCTTCATAAAGTGGAAGTTACCGGACAACCCCAGCCGGAGGCAAGTCAGTACTTAATTGGGAAGAAGCGTATCAAATATGCTCGATGGTACGCCTAGGGACATATCGACCCAACCATCTAGACGGATCAGTCGTGCCAAGAATATGGAACTCGGAGAACTTTCGTATTTATCACCAATAATCTCTATCACTCTCGCTAGTCTTGATATTTACTCTTTCTCGATTTATCCATATCGGGTACTATTGTTTTTGTATGTTGCTTCTAATCGAACGAATGTGCCGACTATGAGGGATATATCTCCCCAACGGGTGGACATGACTCAATCTCCTAACTGAATGAACGTGTCGTCAATGAGGGATATATCTCCTCGATGGGTGAGCATGACCCGATCTCCTAATCGAACGAATGTGCCGTCAATGACGGATATATCTTCCCGACGGGTGGGCATGGCTTAATCTCCTAACCGAACGAACGTGTCGTCAAAGAGGGATGCATCTCTCCAAGGGGTAGGCACAATCAGTCTTCTAATCGAACGAATGTACTATCAAAGAGGGATGCATCTTCTTAATGGGTAGGCATAACCTAGTCTTCTAGCCAAACAAATGTGCCGTCAAAGAGGGATGCACCTCCCCGATAGATAGGCATGGCCCAAATTTCCTATTGAATAAAATATGAATGAGGGATGTGTCTTCCTGTCAAACGAACATGGTCTATTTTTTTAGTACATTGGGGGGTATCGAGAAGTAACTAGACGCTACACCTAAAGATTGGACAAGCCAGCCGACTAGCTACAATCACAACATTCAAAAGATCTACTTGACAATGCACTTCTCATATTGACGCTCTAGGATCATGAAATAGGTAAGACAATTATTTCTCAGTCAAGACAAGACAAACAAGTAAGTAACAGAACTTTCTTTTTATTTCAAATGCATATTGGAAGTACATAGTTGAGTACAAGAAAATAGAAAGTCTACATATTCATAAGCTAGGTAGAATACATTGAAATTGAAAACACTAGAAGATAAGCCGATGAGTATCTTCGTCTTCCCGAAAGAGACAACTCGTTGAGCCCCGATGTCTTCACTTCAATAGAGTACTTGACGTCTTCTTAAACTGATTCGTAGATGAATTCTATGAATCTCACACCCCTTGCCTCGCACCCAGTAAGATACTAAAACTCGAAAACTAACTAGATGCAAAACAAAAACTGAAAAGGACTTTACAACCCATTGAATTACTCTCAAACCTTGATAACAAAAGAGTGTAAGAGTAATAATGAGCTGTAGGGAGCCCAATCAGAACACTCTGGGACAAGACCATCGTAACAGTAGACTATGACTTTCCTACCGGCATGACGAGACCTTGTACCTGTGGTTCTTTTACTGAAGGGATCTTGTACCATAGCATTTGCCATCGTTACGCTCTCAGAAGCTAAACCTTTTGAAAAGAAAAAATTCCCTCTCAGTCTTAAATCCCCACAAAGATGGTATCTTTTCCCTTACAGGCAAATTCTCACAACCTATCCCCCCACTATTACAAGTATATATATGTATAGCTTGAAGATGGAAACCATATCGCTAAAACCCCTGAAAGTTGGAAGGATGTTCCGCATTTAATTACCACTCCTCATCACTTATGCTTCCCATTATGACCCTTCTGCTTACCTATGATACTTTGTGCTTTCTAACTTCCCTCATTATTGTTGCATTTACTTATAACCCTAATGCCAAAGGGTGATACCAGTTCTATTATATTTAATTAGCATATCTCAGAATTTGTATCCATTTGAAACTACTCTTGAAATCCTTCCTCTAAAATGACACCAGTAGTGGGGGGAAAGTGATGGAGCATGGCTCAGGCCCATTACCATATAATTTAAGCCCATGATCTAGTAGATTGCAGAAACGAAGTAAACCTCCCATCTGGGTGAATGCGGCCCACTCTTGACACTCATTGACTAGATTCTATTTAGTAAAAGACTGTTCGGCCTTAAGGCCCCCTCGGTGCTCAGTATCCGGTCAACTTGGAACAATATTCAACTTTCCTTAAGTCACAGAAGCAACATTTCGTAATTAGCAAAGAAACTTTGAATCCTAATTGATAAGAAAATGAATCCCCTAACAATTAGAACATTTTTAATTAGAAGGATTCTGAATATTATGAAAATCTTTTCTTAAGGGTCCTGTGATCTCGGGCACTTTCACATGGAAACTAAGTTTTAATGCCCGGGACACATATGAAACTTAGAGGAGCAACCTATATATACATATCATGGGGTACCAGTCAGGTAAGCTGTTTTAACTCACACATAGTACACAAAGGTGTAACAAAACTCTCTTTCAATCTATTTTCTTTTCGAAAATAGCCTTTGACTTGAGTACCGGAGTCTCCCCTACTGAAATACCCTCCGACGGTCTTTTGCAGGTCCCATTGATTGAGATTGTCTGATGGCCAGTCCTCCCATTCCTAAAAGCTTAATCATGTTATTATGCAAGTTTTTTTTTTTTTTCTTTTTAAGATTTTCTTATTTTTGGTGCAACATTGTGATAAAATAAGTGTGATCACAAAAAAATGAGAAATTTGCTAGGCAAATCAATTTATCCAACATCAGAATTTAAAGAGGGACGACAACCTTTTATAAAGAGCTTGGACGAGACGAGATGACGCTACCTTACTTGAACAAGATCTGTTCTATAAGATAGTTTGGTGGATGAATCAGGACCCCATAATAAGAGCATGATTAATGGCCCTAATGTGGGTCATCGACCTCCATCTCCATCGGTGCTGTTCTATAAGATACTTTGTCCTTATGTCATGATTTTCTTAATATTTTCTTTTCATAACATATATATATATATATATATATATATATATATGTATATGTATATGTATATGTATATGTATATATATGTATATGTATATGTATATATATGGGTGTAACTTGGGTCAAGTAGCACATCAATCAACCAAATCCAACCTTATAGGGTTGGGTTGTGTTCTAATTAATTTGTGGGTTGAGTATGGATTAGAAAATTTTGGACTCATCCAAAGTTCGTTTGGGTTGGGTATGACCATAGGTTAACACAAACTCAAGCCATCTAAAGTTTTTAAGATTGCATTTATATGAGATAAAATTAAGTTTAAAAGTTATCCAAATAATATTTTATCAATTTTCCCCATGTTTGGAATGTAATATTTGGGAATTTTGCAAACTTGGTTTTAGTATTTTTCACCTAATTAAAATGATACTCCCTTTCCAAAATAAAATAAAGATATATATATATATATATATATATTGGGGGGTGTTTAGTTGGATAGCAAAGATAGAGAGAGAATGGCAAAAAAGTGTAGAAAAAAGGATCTGTTGGTCGAAGACTGAAAGGAAAAAAAAATCAAGAAAAAAAGGAAGAAAGAATAACTTTGTGACCAACAAAGATAGTAAAGGATGAGACACAAAACATCAGATAAGGAGTCCAATCATAAAAATTTTGTTACCTCTTGTTCGATGTCAACATGCAGTGTAATTTTGATTTGAATCTGTCAATTGTATCATTTGCTTTGGTCGATGTGATTTGGTCGATGTGAAATCACAGGATAAAAACCACTCATTTGCCAGAACCTAAGTCTTTTTGATAATTTTCTAACATGGAGCTCTTGCATAACACAAAGGGTGTGTGTGAAAAAAGAGACTCACACTTCACTCCCTCTCTACTGTTCCCTCTCTCTCTCTCTATCTCATATATCTCTTGCTTCCTACCTCTTGCTAGCTGCACACTCTTAAATAGCATGCATTGAGGCTTCTTCAATAGTTTCATTCCATCGTGGTAGAGAGACTCGATCCTTTTGAAAACTTCTTCCTAAGGTAGAAAAGGAGGAAGCGGGTCTGGATCGAGTCGACCCATCATGGGGGCCCATAAGCATTGACTCCTTATAGAGCTTCTAACATCTCCCACTCGCACATGATGGGTTGAACCCATTAAAGTTTTCTTTGAGATTCAGCTCCATAAAATTATCATTTTCATACAAAGAAATGGGTCGTGCGACCTATGAGTATACCATCTGCACTTAAGAGCCCAAACTATGCACCTGTTAGGGATAATATAGTGATTACAACCCAGAAGAAATAGTATAGAATATCTTTGCATCTCATTATGCCCCAAACTTATTTTGTTACACCATCAAAGTATACCCAATCTTTCAAAAGCCATATTTGATCTCAATATTTCATCATGCACTCACAGTTATGTCTTAACTCCTAAGAGGAAACATAATTGGTCGACCAATGAATACATATGAAGGGTACAATCAAAATAGTCTTCCTTTGTCCCACATGTTATTCAATGATAAACAAACTGCTTTGCCAACACGTCCTAGAAGATTGAATCAAATATGATCATAAGAAATATGTCAAAGTAGCGAACATCTATTTGTCATATTGTAACATTGTTGAAAGTCACATAAGGTACCATTGAAGGAACTCATACAGTGAGGAGGCAGAGATTTTCATAAAATAGTCAAAACTCACTTTTTTTCATTGGTCGTCTCTAGCACATGTGATATAAAACACATGTTATGGTGGTAAACTCTCTGTACCTTTTACACAAGAGTATATGTCTTTTTATCATAAAACCACCATATGGATCTTAACTCAAACACTATCACACAAGCGTTTAGCCCAAGATTTCAATAGTTTGCTATCCAAAGCATCTCATTAAAATCTCGCATCTGGCTTTTAACCAAGTTTACATGATTGTGGGCTACCATGTTCAGTCAGTCAGTCATGCCTTATCTTGACTCATATCAAGGTGACTTTTTTATTATTACACCCATCTTGACTTTACTAGTGCTATTCAGCAACTCACAAACAATAGTGTAAATAAGTCCCATATCAACACGCTCTCATAGCACTTGAGGCGGTCATTCGTATGAGAGAGTTAACCTAACACTTGATGACATACTCATCGGTGCTAATAATAGATCAGACATAAATAACAAATATCACATATCTTTCTCAAATATAAACAAGAAATATTTACATCACTTTTTCAAAATTTACAACATATCATCACAATATACGCAATTCTAGAGTCTTAACGTGATACAAGAAGACATCTCTAGAGATTGGCTTAATAAAAGGGTCCATAACCATCTTATGCGTAAATACTTGTTGCAAAACTACGTCCTTTTGTGCTATAACATCCCTCACAAAGTGATATTTTATGTTTGTATGTTTTATCCTGTCATGATACTTTGGATCTTTTGTATAGTCTATAGTTACTTGACTATTATAGTTGATCCTTACAAGCATTGAGGTATTGATAACTCTTTGCGGATTTTCCAAAAATCTTTTAAACCAAATAGCCCCTGGACAATTGCTATACTTGAAACAAATTTAGCCTCTATAATAGATAATGCTATATAAGTTTGTTTTTTATTACTTCAAGATACGACGTCATTATTTAGTAAGAACACATATCCAGACGTGGATTTTCTTTCATCCTGTTCACTGCTTTAATCTGGTTCAGTGTAACCTATCAAATATAGATTACTACCCTGATAGTATGAGAATAATTAGTGGTACCTTTCAGATATCTCAATATCTTCTTTACCACTTGCTAATAAGTTGGTCTAGGATTTGACTGATATCTACTTGCTAATCCAATTGCATATCAAATATCAGGACGAATAGAGATTATGGCATACATTAAGTTTCCTATGACACTTGTATATAAAAATCTTTACATATATTCAAAATCTTGTGGAGTCTTAGAATACATTTCTTTACTAAGGGTTTCACCTTTTACAATTAGTGTGTTAATAGGTTTACAATCCAACATATGAAATTGTTTCAGAATCTTCAAAATATAAGGTTCTTGTGATAGAGTAAGAAATTTCTCTGAACGATTTTTTTGGATTTTCATACCAAGAATGTAAATTACTTGACTCATATCCTTCATTTCGAAATTTAAATATTACTACTTTTAATGGTAATAATAACATCTAAGTTATTGTTAACCAATAAAATATTATCCAGGTAAAGTGACAATATTACAAAATTATCTTCTAATTGCTTTATATAAGCATAATGGTCCTCCACAATTATTATAAACTCATATGTAACTATAGTCCAATGAAATTCTAAACACTATTATCTGGATAATTGTTTTCACAAAATTATCTTCTAATTGTTTTATATAAACATAATGGTCCTCATCAATTATCGTAAATCCATATGTAACTATAGTCCAATGAAATTTTAAATACTATTGTCTGGATAATTGTTTAAGACAAATCGATTTTTGAGTCTACAAACTTTAAACTTTTGGTTTTTGACAATGAAACCAACAGGCAGCTCCATGTAGATTTTCTCATTTAATTCTCCTTTGAGAAAAGTAGTTTTAATATCTATTTGGTATAACTCAAGATCCAAATGGGTAACAATAGTAAGGATAACGCGTATTGAAGCAAACTTGACAACAGATAAAAAGATTTTCTCATAATCTATACATTCCTCTTGGGTATAGCCCTTAGCAACCAAATGTTTCTTGAATCTTTCAACAAATCCATCTACTTTATGTTTGATCTTGAGAACTCATTTGTTCCCAAAAACTTTATGTTCTAGAGGTAGATCAACCAAGTCCGAGCTCTAATTTGATTTTATAGACTCTATTTTCTCTTTTATTACCTTTTCCCATTCTGTCTTATTAATTGATGAAATGGTCTCTTCAAATATTTTAGGCTCATCTTCATCAAGTGGAGCTGTCACGCCCCGAACCGGGAATCATGAACAGCTGCCCGTTGCTCTGGATACCGGCTATATTTCTACAGAAAATCGGGCAGAACCTCCCCATAAATCGGAGGTCTCCCATGTACAATTAAACCTATATACCTGTATAAATTAAAATCATCTTGTAAATTAAACCAATGGCCATCCCGGCCTCTCCAAAACAATCCACCAAATCTCACAACCGACATCCAGACAACACAAGGCTAACAAAACACCAATAGTCCTAGCCACAGACCTCTACTGTCATGTCCAACTAGAGCATGAACAGCCGCCACATCGAGCGGGCATAAATTTATACAAATATATTACAAATTCCCAAGTTAACACTTTAAATAGTTACAAATGTCTCAACGCAAGTGAAATGATAGTTTCGCAAACAGAAGTCCAAAAATTATACAGTCATCCCAAAATATGTACACGGTCAACTACGGATCTCAACAAGACCACGCAGAGTCGACAATAAAATACAAAATTCATCTTTTAAATTTAAACTTTGATCTCACCGTCGTAAATACCAAATCCACCAAGCTATCAAACCCTCCAGAGCCAAATACGTCGCCCTAGCACCATAATCTTGTCTGGGGAGGGAAAGAGGAGGGGTGAGTACTTAGGGAAGAATACTCAGTGAGTGAGTGGGTCAATGTAATCGTGTAATATGGGGTGTGAAACTGGAGTGTCAAAACATAAGTATACAAATCATATTTCAAATCATCATACTTTTCATTTCAACAATATATCATTAACACGCATTATCAAGTCAAATATGCATCTAAAACACTGTCATTAAAATCATAGAGCTGCCAGCCGAAAGTATCCTGGCGGAGGTCTACCTCGACCTATGACAGGCGCACCGGGGGTGTTATATGCGATTTTATTTAAAGTGCTCTCTACCCCGGCGTTGGCGACGGACCTCGTCCAGGTGCTAGACTTGGATAGCATCCAAATCCTCCCCCTTTCGGGTTCAACCTGGCTAGTACCGTGTCGTAAATATAATCTCGAAAACTCGTGGGATACCCCAGGCCTAGGCATATCCGGACGCCACCCAAGTGCCTCTCACGGTGTCCTTCGTAGCTACGGAATAATACATACCAAAACCCTCAAGGTCAAAATCAATATCATATCAAACATGTGCCGTAAATCAGGTTCACAAACCAAATGCAACATATAGCATAAAATGACACATTTTACATTTCAACCACATGGATGCATATTTTCATAATTCAACCAATTTTTGGATACTCCATCGGTTCACAAAAGTCAGTTTCAAAACCAGTCAAAACATTTCAAACACACGATAAATCATGCTCATTTATCAAACTGTTGTAAAACAGGATTTACATATTAAACGAAAACATTAAAATAAATCACACTCACAGTATACGGGAGGGTCAATCACTCCCTACAATGCACAACAAGTGTCGAAATTGTGCTCCCCTCGATCGGTCTCCAAGCGTCACTACAATGACAAAACACAATATGTATATATATGATTTTTGCTACATATTTCAAAAGCCACTATGTTAAATTTATACTTTTAATTAATCCTATGTCTAGGATTAAGACTTAGGGTCTCATAGCTAGGCTTCACATGTGCACAAGTCCTGTCCCCTTTTCATCACCAAATGTAAATTTCAATTCCTCATTTCCGAAGGCAGACAATTCAACCCATAAGTTCTAAGGTTTCCCATACCTTCCTAACAAACAATGCAACTTTAAATCATCCAAAACCACCCCTTTCACACCCTATCAAAGGTACAAAATTAAATCAACACAATGTCATTTTCAACCATCAAGATCATCATTCATACATATACAACTCAAAATTTACATAAACATCTATTTCCAAATCTCTTCAATGTTCTCAGTCAAAGTAAATACACACATTTACACTTCAAATTCTTACAAACTTCTCTCTTTCGACATACCTACACAACACATATATAACAACTATACAAGGATACATATTCACTCTTTACATATACTTTGCATTCGGAAACATCATTTTCAACTCACAAATCATATTAGCATAATTCATCCTTTTGGTCAAGGTTCATACACACACTCATACTGATATACCTTTATTCAAATCTCTTCTTCAACACCAATACACACATACATTTTCTCATACATGCACATACACATATTCTTCTTTTCTATTTCAATCAATACACATACATCATTCTCTCCCTAACATTCTACATATCTTTCAACTTCATCTCCACCAACAAACACACATATAATACACCACTTTAGCACTACAATTCAGCACATACATTTGTACATTAAAATCAAATTTTCAACACTCCAAAATACACTCAAATCATCCCAAATTCTAGCCACACAATCTTGTCATCAATGGTATTTCATTTATAAATAATTAACAAAATCAAATTCGAGTCAACTTCAATCCTAAAAATCTCTCAAAGTCGAAAACAAGTCTAAAATAATTAAATTTTCTTCAAGATAGAAAATCTTTGAAAAATCATACACTTTTCAATTCTCATCCGATTTCTTCAAACCATATGTCATTTTAAAGGTATTGAAACCTATTTTTATAATACGGAATTAGTATTTTGATTGCCTATATGTAGGACAACTTATAATGAAAAGACTGCATTGATCCTAAAACTCAAATCCCAATTTCCCACTATTTTCATGCATTCGTCAAATTAAACTCTAAAAGCAACCATTCAAATCAAGTCAACATGATTCTATCATCCGGAACATTCTCTTTCCATATCAGACACTAAACTCAACCTTAGTATTCAAACATAGAATTTCATAAATGCATTCAGATCAAATCTAAATACATCCCAAATATATGAAGATCTCTCCATCCTAGATTCACTTAATTTATCAAAGAAATTTGTATTTTACCTTATTAAGGGTTTTCGGATCGCAGACCTAAGTTCCTTGCTCCGTTCAAGTCACTCCAAAACCTGTAACACTTCCAACTAAAAAATGTTAATAATTAACTTAGCTACTGAGAACATTCAAACCCTATAGTATTTAACTCGGAGTTGTTATCCTCACCTTCGCAGTAGATGAGTGCAGACCCGGCCTTTACCTATACAGTGAAAGGGTCACAGTGGGCTCTCGAAGGAGTGCAGACTGCTCGAGTGAGTGAGCAAGGGCAAAGCAGCACAGTAGCCGCGCGCTGGGGCAGGGGCTGTCGCGCGCTGCAGTCGGGCGTGCAGGGCAGCCGCGCGCTGGTACGTACGCAGGAGGGAGCAGTTGCGCGAGCATCGCGCGCGACGTGCGCGTAGGGAGAGAGACAGGGAGACTGAGAGACAGTGAGATAGAGAGCGAAATAGAGAGAGAGAAAGAGATCGCGCGAGAGGGGAATCGAGAGAGAGACCGAGAGGGACTGAGAGGGAACCGAAACTGAGAGAGAGAAATAGAGATAGAAAGGGAGGTAGAGAGATGCTCAGCCGGTTGTGGGTGGTGTGCGGTGGCGGAGAGGGTGGCGGGGATGGCGATCGAGTGATCGCGAAAGGGAGAGAGATGAAGAGAGCGAGAGAGATGAAGACAGTGAAGTAGAGAGAGAGAAATAGAGATAGAGAGGGAGGCAGAGAGAGAATCGGCGGCTGGGTGGTGGTTGACGGTTGCCGCGGCGGCGGCGGCGGAGGAAGCCGTGGGAGAGAAAGCGGCTGTGGAGAAGGTGAAGCAAATTAGGGCTTTAGCCTTAATTTTGATTTGGGAGAAGGGGGCCAAAACGATGCGTTTTGGCTCCTCTCTCTCTCTCTCTCTTTAATAAATAAATAAGTAATTATCAATATATATATTTTTATATCCACTTTTCTCTAGAATATAATTTCAATAGAAATGAGATTTATTGTAATTTACGGACGCAACATTTTAAAATATACCGAAAATTCAATTTAATATCCCAAAATCAAAAATCAAAAAAAAAAAATTAAAATCTTTCTATATAAATATATATATATATATATATATATATATAAACGGAGGAAATATTTTATATATATTCCATAAACAGTATACTTGTACGAACACCGCTGTGTCGGTGTTACAGGAGCTATCATAAAAGCTTCCTTTTTAATCTCAAAACAACGACGACAAGGAACAATTTTACGAGTGTTTCTTTGTAATTGAATTTCCCATGAAATTAAATCATTTGATGGAATTTTGTTCCCAATAGGTTCAAAAGAATGAATCATCTCATCATTCCTTATTGTTAAACCACTTGGAATGTCAATGCCATCAGGATCCCACATTTCATACGAAGATCCTTATCGATTTCACCTTTCAATGGAAATTTGTTTTCTAAAAATGTGGCATCTCTTGACTCTATCTCAGTTATACTTCCATACTCATGTTCCCCAATGAACACATATCCCTTTGAATATTCAAACTATCTAATGAAAATACATTTCTTTCCTTTTGGACCCAATTTTTTATATTTATGATTTGGGCATGAACATTGCCAATTCCCTAGACCGTAAATCACTTAGATCAGGCTTTCGATCTATCCAAAGTTCATAGGTAGTGGAAGTAACTAATTTAGACAATACACGGTTAAGTATATAGGCAACAGTCAACAAAACATCTTTCCCATAGGAGATTGACAAATTCACCTGCCTCATCATAGATCTAACCATGTCCAATAAAATTTTATTCCCCCATTTTGCGATACCATTTTATTGCTGAGTACCATAAATAGTGAACTGTCTAACATGAATAGTGATCAGGTTTTCGACCTATCCAAAGTTCATAGGTAGTGGAAGTAACTGATTTGGACAACACATGGTTAAGTATATAGGTAGCAATCAACAAAACATCTCTCCCACAGGAGATTAACAAATTTACTTGCCTCATAATAGATCTAACCATGTATAGTAAATTCTATTCCCCCTTTTTGCAATACCATTTTATTGCTGAGTATCATGAATAGTGAACTGTCTAATTATCCCTTTTTCATCATATAGATCCATAAATTAATCTAACAGATATTCACATCCACGATCTATCCTCATATTTTTAATAATTTTGTTTAATTAATTTTCAACCAAATTGAAATATAGTTTAAATCAATCCAACATTTTGACTTATGGGAGATTAAATAAACATAATCAAAACAACCAAATTTTTCGGTGAAAGTGATGAAATAGGATGTTCCATACTTTGTTCTCATATTCATTGGACCATATGTATTAGAATGGATCAATTGCAATAGAAGGTCTGCTCTGGTTCCTTCACCAAATGGTTTTCTTATTGTTTTTCTTGCTAAACAATGTTCATATATTGGTAAGTTCACTTTGGAAACACTGCCCAAAAGCCCTCTTTGGCTAGTCTGTGTATTTTTGCTTACCCAATATGACCCAATTTAGCATGCCACATATTTACATCCACATTATAGCTATCAGAAGATGCAATCAAAGAAAAACAACCATTATGATTTTCATTACTTTGTACTACCATCTAGTACAACAAAATCATTCACAAGGTGTGCGGAATCAATATACTCAGTGTTAAGACAAATATGTACAATATCACAATGAAAGTTCAAGTTAAAACTCAAGCATATGAGGATAGTAACCAACATTAGGTTATATCGAATATCCGGTGCATACAAAATATCTTGTAGGAACAAGGTACGACTACGTTCAAAATTTTTTTTTACAAGTGCTGATACCTTTTACAGCAACTCTAATATTATTTCCTACATATATTAATTTCAAATCAGCTAGGATTCAATGATATTTGACAAACGATCATTTGTCTCTAGCTATGTGGTCCATTGCTCTTGAGTCAAGAGTCCAAAAAAGATTTGATTCAATGAGCATAACAATGCTAAAAATACAAACATTATATGGAAAAGGTTTGAGCAATAACTTTCTTGATTCAGTACGTTCACGAGTATAATGACCCAATTTATCACAATTATAACATGTTTGATTGCTTTTATCCTTTTTCTTTTCACTGCGCTTACTTCTCTTGCGATGATTAGTTTAAATTTTCTTAAAACTTGAAATGATTTTTTTAAAGAACTTCCTGCTCCTATCACTTTTGGAATTAAAATCCCTGTTCAAACTAGACTCAGCAATATAATTCTATTCGTAAGATCCAACTGGCTCGAGACACTTATCTTTTAATTCAATATGACTCCTAACATCCTCAAATATTTTTATGTTAGGATTGTGAGTTATATTCATTTTCATCGGCTTCCAACTCTGAGTAAGTGATCTAATGACAACTTGTATCTATTGCTCATTAGTCAATGTATGTCTAGTTGACTTCTACTCATTAATCGTGTTTGACATTTTCTACAGATATTGTTTCATCGAGTACTATTTCACAAATGTGTCAAACTTGATTATAAACTATCTCAATTTAGTTGATGAAGTCGCTTCAAACTTTACCTTTAAAGCATTCCACATTTCATATGCAGTTTGGTATATCTCTGTAACACCGAAAATTCGATATTAGAGAAATTTCATTGAATTTTTAATGTTCTTTGTAAAAATACCTGGAGAAACTGGTTGTAATTGAATTTTCAATTTATTCTCCCACATAATTCTGAAAGGATTAAATAGTTTGGTTGTGTAATCTTTTTGGAAACTTAGAGTGATTGGATTTAAAGCTCCTTGGACGCATGACCGAGAGATTATTCTTGTATTTATAACTTGTGAGGGACAAGCAAACTTGTGATTTGGTAGGTTGGCTTATGATTGTGAAGTGTGTGAGAGACAAATAGACTCGTGATTTTGGCAGGTTGGCTTCTGTTGATGGAAATGGAGGGAAAGTCCAATTGTGTAGTGTTGGTTTGACTTGTATGTGTATTTTGATGGCACAGGTCGACTTGTGCTATTGACAAGTCGCCTTGGTTGATTTGCATAACAGACTTTTGAATCTTCGTTTAGTCGGGTTGCCTTGCTCAGCTGATAAGTCAACCTGGGTAGTCTACAAGGTAGCTTTCTGAGACATTGCATTGACAGATTGACTTGTTGCCTTGTCTATGTAGATTTTGTGCTTATAAGTCACCTTGTCCATAGTGCAGGCCGACTTGCCCAGTCGAACCCAATTGTTTTAAGGGTATAAATGATAAAAAAAGGATACCCAACACAACAAACACCTGTGAGTCATAAAGGGTAAGATGGTAATTAAACCTTTCACTAAAAATAGGCTTGAATAAAACCTAAAACCCATTCTCTCATTTTCTCCTTCTCCTTCCACTAACATATCTATCTTTCTCACTCTCTCTCCCTCTTTCGTTCGTCTCTCTCTCTCTCTCTCTCTTCCTCCTTTGAGATCCACAAAACCCTTCCCAAACTTGTAGATTGGATTCTCCAAACCCTTAAAAAAGCATCAAGAAGATCAACCCTAATGAGAGAACTAGATTTTCTAGTGAGAGAAATCTAAGGTTTTGAGGTGTTTCAACTTGGAGATGAAATCAACGACACAAACCAAGGTAATAACCTTCTCTCATCCTAGATTTGAGCTGACTTTGCCTATTTTAAGATTCACGTGAGATTTGATGAATGCGAAATTGGGGATTTAAGGTTAGGGTTTATAAATGTTGAAATTTTGAAAAATTTGTGAATAATAATGGAATATAGTTGCCAATGAGTTGTGATTGATGAAATTAAAATATAAATTTGTGGATTTTGGAAATTAGGGTTGTGATGTGTTGAAGAAAAACCGATTTAACCCTAATCTCATAAGTGATTAAGTGAGTAATGGACATTCATTGTCTTAGGTATAAGGCATTTGGATTCAACTAAGAATTGAACATCATTGTGGATTGAGTTGGAAGTGTTTACCCTCTCAAAAGGTGAGTGGGTGCATGCTTATGGTTTTAAGTGAGAAAATATTTTGTATTGATTTTACAAATTCTTTTAAAATTGGTTTTCAAATTGTTTCATGATTGTGGAGTGTCCCGAAAAGAAATTTGAAATGAAAAATGCTTCCACGTGTTGAATTGGAATAATGTGTCATATTTATCGATTTATGTTGAATATGAATGGATTGAATTTATATGTTGAGAATTCTTTGAATAATTATTGACATATTTTGATACATGCTGTGATTATTGTGAAATTGTACTGTATGCATGGTTATGGCTATAGTTATTTGCTCCACAGTGTGGACCCTGACGAGGTGACGTAGTTGGACATTTATTTAACTAAGGAGGCAGCTACGCTCGAGAGGTGCCTCCGAAATCCTCCTTTCGGACTAGTTTGATAGCATCCCAGGGGAGGCCCAAGCCAACGCCAAGGTTGGGGTATTTTATGAATTAAAACAAGTATGAAAACTCTTGGTGGTTCTACTCTTGGTCGTGATAAACCATTGTCGAGAACCATGATTTTTCAAGGATTTTAGAAAACATATGGACATGTTAGGACGCATGTGACTTATTTATTTGATTTAGCGAATCTTGTTTGAAACTTGGTGTTTGATGATGAGCTTTGATTTCAATGGATTCGATAATATAATTTTCAGATAATTGTTTGATACATCTATAGTCATCCCTCATTTACTATCATAACATGTTATATATTCACTAGATATTATATATACTTGTCCCTCCTAAATCTATTTTTATAGAGAAAATTTAGTTGATACTCGTAGTTGTTTAGTATCAAATTTAGGGTGATAACTTTCAAGGACTTCTTTTTTTGGTATCGACTTTGTTCCAGTCTTTAAGGTATTGATACATGGATCCAAGGAGGACAATTTGTATAAAATTTACTTGAAAACTTATTTAACCCTGTATTTTGATTTTGGTTGGATTTGCTTATGTATAAATTTCATTGAGGACTCTCAATTTCTCTTTTTACAAAGTTCTCTTGGGAATTAATTGTTGGTTTTGGTTCCTCTCCCTCGAGTGGGTATTATGTTATGTTGTTTGATGATATTGAGTGGTTGGGATAACCTATGATTTTTATTGGGTTTTTTGAAAGCCTTACAGTGCCATGGAGTACAAGGTGAAATTTACACGTGTTATAGGGTAGCACGGCGGTTGTCGCATGCCAAGACTTGTGGGTTGGGTTGTGATAATTTTATTGGTATCAGTGTTTAGACTCAGGATTTGAGAGTGATTTAAAACATTTGAAAAGTTTCTTGAGTATTTCAAAAGTTCTCAATTATTTTCAAACTATTTTGGAAAGCTCATTGTTCAAAGTGTTTCAAGTGATTTTAAAACGCCTCCTTTGGGTCTTAGAAATGAGGAATACTATTTTTAGGGGGTTAAGTATATAGTTTAATTCCTGTTACATTGTTAAGCCTAGACTTTCTTTTGTAGAGTAGATTATGCCTCTTAGAAGAAGAATGAGGAACTCGAATGAGATTCCTCCGATTCCACCTCCTCAACCCAAGACTGCATCATCTACACATGTGTCTCCTCCGGCATTGACACACCTGGTTGTTCCAATTAAGATTCCTACTCCTCCTATAGCCGCCCTCCAACAAGTGATGGAATGGTGGAATACCTACGGAGCAGGTTCCAAGCTCCACACCAAACTCCAGTTCCTCTGCCGGTTCCTCCTCCAATGCCTACTGTCGCACCAAGTGTTTCAGTGGCACCTCTTCCTCTAGTTGTTGCATCAATTGTCACCCTACCGTTGAGTTGTCAAAGTTGATTAAAGAGATAAGACAACTTGGATGTGAGACTTTCTCGGTCACGTGTGATGCCTCAGTGGCCAATGATTGGATTGACCGAATTTAGGAGACCATCATCAACATGAGGTTGGATGACGAGATGAAGCTGTGGGTGGCTGTAAAGCTGTCAGACAACGGTGCACGAACCTGGTGGGAAAACATGAAGGGTAAGACTCCCACTCCTATTTGGGGAGAATTCCTTAAGGTTTTTGAAAAAAAGTACTACACCCGAGATCAAAAAATGGAAGAATTCTTTAAATTATCTCAAGGAAATAGGACTGTGGCAGAATATGAAACGGAGCTAAGGGAATTAACAACCTATTTTTTGGAGTTTGTGAACTCTAAAGAGTCCCTCTATGCAAAGTTTGAATCGAGGTTAAATTTAAGTACAAGGGAGAAACTATCGATAACGAAGGGGCATACATTTCAAGATGTCCTGGAGTTGGCTTTTCGGGCTGAGAAGATGGTGATAGAAAGGAGGAAAGTCAGATAAAGTCAGGGTGAGAAGAGAAAGTTTGGGTTCACTCCGGGTCACGATTCCAAGAGAAGTAGGAGCGCGAACTCTTATAATAGAGTTTCAGTTTTAGGATCCGTTAGCTCTCCGAGGGGCCAACAATTCCCCAGATTTGGCACTCCTACCTCTAGTGCCATGTTCGGGAGTAAGTCTGCATGATCGAAGAGAGAGCCCTGCCTGAATTGCAAGAAGTATCACCCCGGACCATGTCTTGAGCCTTTAAAGTGTTTCTAATGTGGGAAAGTGGGGCATTTCCGTAATGCCTGCCCTGAATTGGGTCTAAGTGGACATGGAGATCAAATGAATTGAGATCACTCAAGTGGCCGTAGGAGTGGTCCATGGAATATCCCTGCACCATCGGCTAGTAACCCTTCACGGACCGGTACTGGGAGCAACATGGTTGCTGCTCCTCCTCAATATCCCCAACAAAGGAATCAAACAAGGATCTAACAATGATGAATGAGGAATCTCAGAATAATCCCGACGTAGTTATCGATAAACTCTCTTAGACTTGAATTTAATGATTTGGAAGTTTTGGGTGCAAATACTATGTGATTATATGTTCATGACCATGATTTAGAGATATATTGATGATATTGCATGATAATGAAGTTAGGGGAGATGATTTTGATATTTTATGATAGTTTGTAGTCGTAAAGATCATTGTTTGACTTGATTGAGTATATTGAAGCTATCGAATACTTCAATTTTTGACACTTACTCTCATGGGGTCGATTTGTTAGGGTGATAAGTCGACTTGCTGTTGAATTTGGCAATGTACGGGTCATCCTGTTAAGGGTCGGGTCAACTTGCATGCATTGGTTGTAAGTGATAGGTCTACCTATTTATTCATGGGTTGATTCATTTATGTTATAGATACTGATTTCTGAGACCATAACTTCTTAGGTCGACTTGGCTAGTGGCTAGGTAGACTTGCACACCAAATTGTTTTAAGTCAGGTCAACCTATATCAAAGTTAGATCGACTTAGTTATGTTATAGACCTGTGTCTCTGAGAGCATGATACCCCAGGTCGACTTGTGGATACCCCAGGTAGACTTCCGATCTTGTAGAGTAAGATTTCTGAGAGTCACTTTGTTTGGGTCGACTTGTCTTGTTTCTGGGTTAACCCATAGTCTCTCAAATAGGCTTCCCGAGTTGACTTACTTTCTACTCAAGTTAACTTGTCCTCTCCCTTTTGGCATGGCAGGTCGACTCATCCAAGGATGCAAGTCGACTTGCATATTCAAAGTTGAATTTCAACAAATTTTCTAAATTTTAAAACCTCAAGTAATTAACCCAAATTGTTTTACTTACTCTTAACCGTCATCAAACTTATTTTACTCCACATTATGGATCACTGATTGTTAATGGTGTTGTACAACTAGGTACGATGAAAAATTTTGGGGTTGATGTCTATGTACTTATTGATACGGGTTTAATCACTTGTTTGTGAGTGTAAGATTTGCTAAGCAATTCGATAGACCATTGGCTAAGCTTGAAGTGGAGTTGTTGGTTATTACCCCTTTGGGAGAGCAAGTGGCTAGGAATATTGTATACAAGAGTTGTGAAGTAAGAATAGGTGAAGTGATTCTTGAGATGAATCTGATTCCACTAGATATGGTGGACTTTGATACCCATCTGGGTATAGATTGGCTATACCTCCACCGAACATCCGTGGATTGCTTCACCAAAGAGGTAGAGTTCCGGAGACCAGAGTGTCCTCCGCTTGTGTTTGCTGGTAAGCGAAGAATCCTGTTGAGCTGTGTGATATCGACAATGGAAGCACGAAGATTGGTGCATAAGGGGTATGAAGTCTACTTAGCACATATCATCGACACTACAATGGAAAGTTTGAACTTGAATAATGTTTCGGTGGTAAAAGCTTTTTTAGATGTTTTTACAAAAGAGTTGGCTGTGTTGCCTCCGGTCTAAGAATTTGATTTTGCTATTAATTTGGTTCCCGACACCACTCCAATCTTAATCCCTCCTTATAGAATGACACCTGCAAAGTTAAAGGAATTAAAGGTACAACTCTAAGTATTATTGGAGAAAGGGTTCATTTGGCCAAGTATCTCACCATGGGATACTTCGATTTTGTTTGTGAAGAAAAAGGATGAGACTCTTCGATTATGCATTGACTATTGGCAACTCAATAAAGGCACAATCAAGAATAAGTACCCTCTTCCAAGAATTAATGATCTCTTTGATCAACTCCAAGGGGTTAGTATATTTTCAAAAATAGATTTGAGATTGGGTTACCACCGAGGATCAATGATGATGATGTCCACAAGACTGTGTTTAAGATGTAGTATAGATACTACGAGTTTCTGGTGATGACTTTTGGATTGATAAATGCTACCACGGCATTCATAGACTTGATGAATTGAGTCTTTCACTCCTACCTCGACAAGTTTGTCATAGTCTTTATTGATGATATCTTGGTATATTCCAAGAATGATGAGGAGCACTAAAAACATCTCCGAATTGTGCAGTGGGAGAAGCAACTATACGCCAAGTTCTCTAACTGTGAGTTTTGGTTAAAAAAGATTGGCTTCTTAGGACACATTGTATCTGTAGATGGGATATTGGTAGATCCAAAAAAAGTTGAGACAATCTTGAAATGGGAGCAACCCAAGAATGTCACCGATGTGAGAAGTTTCCTCGGATTGGCAGGGTAATACTGAAGATTTGTAGAGAAATTCTCCAAGATCGCAACTTCATTATCCAACTTGACTCGGAAGGGAGTCAAATTTGAGAGGAGTGATAAATATGAAGAGAGATTTCAAGAACTCAAAAAAAGACTCACATCTGTACTTATTCTTGTCCTACCCACTAGTGGTGGTGACTATGTGATGTATAGTGACGCCAGTAGACGATGATTGAGATGCGTATTAATGCAAGGGGATAGGGTGATTGTGTATGCTTCTTTCCAATTGAAGAAACATAAACTGAACTACCCCATGCATGACTTAGAGTTAGCCATAATTGTCTTCGTTTTGAAGATTTGGTGGCATTACTTATATGGGATGACATGCCAAGTCTTCACCGACCAAAAAAGTCTTAAATGTCTGTTCACTCAGAAAAAAAAACTCAACTTGAGGCAACGAAAGTGGTTGGAATTAATCAAGAATTATGATTTAGTGATAGACTACTATCCAAGAAAGCAAACATAGTTGCAGATGCATTGAGCTGTAAGACTTCTTCATTTAGCTCGGCGTCTCTTGGGAGTTCTTACCTGTCTTGTTTGGTTGGGCTCCGAACTTTTAGTGTTGAGTTAGCCCATGATGACTAAGGTGTACTTTTGGTCAAATTTGAAGTGCGACCAACCTTGGTGGATTGTATTCGAGAGTTTCAAACTACCGACGAAGAATTAAAAGGGGTAAAGAGAAAACCCACAAGGGTAAAGGTGATGAATTCAGAATCCGAGATGACTGGATAATTATGTACAAAAAACGGATTTGTGTTCCTAATAATAATGACCTTCGACAGATATTCTCAAAGAGGCACGCTCTTCAACTTATGCGATGCAACCCGAAAATACAAAGATGTATCGAACCATCAAAGAAACTTATTAATGGTTGGGATTGAAGCGGGAATAGCCAAGTTTATGGTCAAGTGCTTGGTATGTCAACAAATTAAGGTCGAGTATCAAAAGTTAGCTGGAACCTTACAACCATTACCCATACCTGAGTGAAAATTGGAGCACATTATTATGGATTTTGTGGTGGGATTATCACGTATTTCGAACTGTAATGATGCTATTTAGGTGATAGTAGACTGACTCAACAAATCATCACATTTCCTTTCGATTCAAACACCTACTCTTTGGAGAGATTGGTCAAACTAAACATTGATGAGATTGTGAGGCTTCACGGAGTTCTAGTATCTATTGTCTTGGACCATGATCCTCGATTTACTTCACAATTTTGGTCAAAGCAACAAGAGTTCTTAGAAACTAAGTTGAAGTTCAGTACTGCTTTCCATCCTTAGACTGATGGACAATTGGAGCATACAATTCAGACCTTAGAGTACATGCTAATGGCATGTGTCATGGATTTCTAGGAAAGTTGGGATAGATACCTTCCATTGATTGAATTTGCTTATAACAATAGTTATTAGGTAAGCATTGGGATGCCACCCTATGAGACTTTATATGGAAGAAAATGCTGAACACTTTTTATGTTAGGATGAGGTTGGAGATCGAAAAATTAAAAATGTGGAGTTGATAGAAGCAATTAAAGAAAATGTGAAAGTGATCTGGGAAAAGATGAAAATAGCTCAAGATCAGTAAAAGAGTTATGCCGATAAAAGGAGATGATCTCTAGAGTTTAACGTGGAAGACATGGTATTTCTAAAGATCTCACTTTGAAAGGGTGTAATCCGATTCCAAAAATAGAAAAAATTAAATTCTTGTTATATTGGTTCTTTTAAAATCATCGAGAGGATGAAGAAGTGGCATATCAATTAGAGTTGCCCCAGGATTTAGAGAAAATCCACGACGTATTCCATGTCTTAATATTGAAGAAGTATTTACTGAATTATTCACATGTTTTAGAGACTCCACCTGTTAAATTAAGGGAAGACTTGAGTTTTGAACTTCAACCCGTAGTTATTCTTGACCGATGAGTCAAGGGATTGCAGAACAAACAAATTTCTATTGTTAAGGTCAAATGGAAGAGTGATCGAGTTGAATAAGAGACTTGAAAACCCGAGAATGCTATGTGGAGATAATACCCCCATTTATTTGATGTGTGATTTTATGTTTAAATTTAGAGGACAAAATTTCTTTTTAGGGGATTAAGTGTTATAATACCGAAAATTCAGTGTTAAAAAAATTTCATTAAATTTTCAATGGTCTTTGTAAAAATGTTGAAAGAAATCAGTTGTAATTGAATTTTCGATTTATTCTTTCATATAATTCTCAAAAAATTGAATGGTTTGGTGGTGTAAAGTTTTTTAGAAACTTGGAGTGATTGGGTTCAAATCTATTTGATTGCATGACCGAGAGATTATTCTTATATTTATGACTTGTGAGGGACAAGTAGGCTTATGATTTGGTGGGTTGGCTTGTGATTGTGAAGTCTGTAAGAAACAAGTAGACTTATGATGTTGGCGGGTTGACTTGTGTTGATGGAAATGGAAAGACAATTCCACTTGTGTATTGTTGGGTTCACTTGTGTGTGTATTTTGATGGCACAGGTCAACTTATGCTCTTGACAAGTCACCTTGGTTGGTTTACAGAGTAGACTTTAGAATCTTGGTATAGTCAGGTAGCCTTGCTCAGTTGATAGGTCGACCTGGGTAGTCTGCAGGGTAGGTTTCCGAGGCATTGCTTTGATAGGTCGACTTGCCTAGTTCTTGGGTTGACTCAAGACTTAAAATTCTAAAATATCAGGTCAACATGATGAGTCACCTTGTCCATAGTGCAGGTCAACTTGCCCAGTCGAATCCTATAGTTTTAAGGGTGTAAAATAACAAAAAAGGATACCTAACCAACAAACACTTGTGAGTCATGAAATGTAAAATGGTAATTGATCCTTTCGCTAAAAATAGGCTTGAATAAAGCCTAAAACCTATTCTCTCATTTTCTCCTTCTCCTTCTATGAACACATTTCTCTTTCTCACTCTCTCTCCCACTTTTATTTGTCTCTCTCTCTCTCTCTTCCTCCTTTGAGATCCATCGAAGCCCTTCCCAAACCCATAGATTGGAGTCTCCAAACCCTCAAACAAGCATCAAGAAGATCAACCCTAAAGAGAGAACTAGGTTTTCAAGTGAGAGAAAACCTAGGGTTTTGAGGTGTTTCAACTTGGAGACGAAATCAACGATACAAATCAAGGTAATAACCTTCTCTCATCCGAAATTTGAGTTTACTTTGCCTATTTTAAGATTCATGTGAGATTTGAAAAATGCGAAATTGAGGATTTAGGGTTAGGAGTTATAGATATTGAAATTTTGAAAAATTTGTTAATAATAATGGAATATAGTTGCCTATGAGTTGTGAAACATAGATTTGTGGATTTTGGAAATTAGAGTTGTGATGTGTTGGAGAAAAACCAATTTAACCATAATCTCACAAGTGATTAAAAGAGTAATGGATGTTCATTATCTTAGGTATAAGGCATTTGGATTCAAGTAAGAATTGAACATCATTATAGATTGAGTTGGGAGTATTTACCTTCCTAAAAGGTGAGTGGATGCAAACTTATAGTTTTAAGTGAAATGTTTTGTATGGATTTTACAAATGTTTTTAAAATTAGTTTTTAAATTGTTTTATGATTATAGAGTATTCCAAAAGAGAATTTAAAATGAAAAATGCATCCACGTGTTGAATTGGAATAATGTACCATATTTATCGATTTATGTTGAATATAAAGGGATTGAATTCATACATTGAGAATTCTTTGAATAATTGTTGGCATATTTTGATACATACTGTGATAATTGTGAAATGGTATTGTATGCATGGTTAATGGTTATAGTCATTCTCTCCACAGTGCAGAACCCAATGGGGCAACTTGGTTAGACATTTATTTGATTGAGGAGGTAGCTGCTCTTGAGAGGTGCTTCCAAAGTCCTCTATTCAAATTAGCCTAGTAGCACCCCAATGGACGCTCGAGCCAATGCCAAGGTTAGGGTATTTTATGAATTAGAATAAGTATGAAAATTATTGGCGGTTCCGTTCTTGGTCGTGGTAGACCATTGTCGAGAACCATTATTTTTGGCAACCCCAAGGATTTTGGAAAACATGTGAACATATTTGGATGCATATGACTTATTTATTTGATTTAGTGAATCTTGTTTGCAACTTGATGTTTGATAATGAACTTTGATTTCAATGGATTTGATTATATAATTTTGAGATGATTATTTAACGCATCTACAGCCATCCCTTATTTACTATTATAATATGTTATATATTGACTGGATATAGTATATACTTATCTCTCCTAATTCCATTTTTACAAAGGAAGTTTAATTGATACTCGTAGTCATTTAGTGTCGGATTTGGGGTGATTACTTTCTAGAACTTCTTTTTTTGGTATAGACTTTGTTCTAGTTTTTAAGGTATTGATGCATGGATCCGAGAAGGACATTTTGTATAAAATCTATTTGCAAACTTATTTAACCTTGTCTTTTGATTTTGGTTGGACTTACTTATGTGTAAATTTCATTAAGGACCCTCAATTTCTCTTTTTAAGAAGTTCGATTTGGAATTAATTGTTGGTTTTGCTTTCTATCCCTCAAGTGGGTATTGTGTTTTATTGTTCAATAATATTAAGTGGCCGGGATGATCTATGGTTGTTATTGGGCATTTTGAAAGTCTTGCAGTGCCTTGGAACATGGGGTGAAATTCACACGTGTTACAGGGTAGTGTGGCGAGTGTTGCGTAACAAGACTTACGGGTTGAGGCGTGACAACTTCGAACTTAACAATTAAATCATCCTAAATATAGCCCATCAACATAATATGAGCGTAGCTATTTTTTTCCATACCTTGCATGTCTCTTGATCTCTCTGCTGTTGAGGACTATCATCAAACTCCTACTTCTTTCATAATGTAATGTAGAGTTTCTAAACATTCTTACTCTTAAAAAATGTATTGAACTTTTCGATACCAAATATCAAAATTATCATTATTCAGTTTCTCGTCTTTATTTAACTCGACCAATATATTCTTTGTTATAACAGCCATTTTCTCTCTCTATAAGGCATATTGATATTAAAACAAAGCATTTATTAGCATTAGAACATATTAGCCCCATTATATCATTAAAATAATATTTACTAGATATAGATAATACAAGATCGAAAGTTTGCATAGTTTCCAATCATCTCTTAAAAACTAAAATATCTAAGTAAATTTATCTTAGTAAAAATGTGTTAAATTTTACTATTGAAAATATCAATTCAACCATCTTATATTCTTATTGGGATAAAAATCCAGTAAATATGGTATACACACGCATAGATTTCACATTTTGTAAATAAACATGAACATGTAATCAGAAATGTATTAATATACATGCACGCGACCTTGAGCCAACTCTTGTGGTCTGGTGGCTAAGGCCACTCGATCTCACTTTACTTCCGGGGTTCGAGCCTGACGAAAGAGTTTTCTGATTTCCCTTCTTTCCTTCCTTTTTTTTTTTTTTTTTTTTTTTTTTAATTTGTTTTCCAGTACGGGACCTTCACATGCTACCTTTAATTTTAACACTCACTCTAATTTAACAAGAAAATGAATTAGAACATGCAGCACATGCAGAGCCGGGGTGTTCATCATGCCATCTTTGGGTTTAATTTTCTTACAATCTGAGAATCCATTTTAGGCATGCAATATACCTTTGAAAAGCTTATGCGGAGTAGAATATCAACATGGAAACAATTCACAATGAAAGTATTCACACAAATTGCAGAAATATGACAAAGACAGTCACTCGCAATGCTTCAAAGTCAAATTTCTCAATGTTCGGTTTAAATCTTATCATGAAAATTTGCAAGACGGTTTACTGTCATGCAAGGAATATGTGTACAAAGTTTCATGATTGCAGAAGAACCATAGAAAAAACTACCATGAAAGCACTCTCAAGGTTTCACAAAATTTCGGCCATGGACAGTTCTAAGCATGGATTCAATTATCTAAGCTTTGATACCAGTAAAGGATGATAGAAAAAACATCAGACAAGGAATTCAATCATAAAAATTTAGTTACCTCTTGTCCGACATCAACACGCAATGGAATTCTGATTTGGATCTATCGATTGAATCACACGCTCTAATCGGTATGGAATCACAAGAAGGAAACCACACACTTGTTACAACCGAAATTCTTTTGATGATTTCCTTGCACGGAGCTCTTGCAGAACACAGAGGGTGTGTGTGAAAACAGAGACTCACAATTCACTCGCTCTCCACTGTTTTCTCTCTCTCTATCTCATATATCTCTTGCTTACTAGCTCCTGCTAGCACACTCCTAAGTAGCATGCATTGAGGCTTTTTCAACAAGTTTCATTCCATGGCAGTAGAAAGACATGATCATTTTGAAAACTTCTTCCTAAGGTGGTGGAGGAGGAAGCAGGTCTGGATCGAGTCGAAGCATCTGGGCGCCCACAAACATTTACCCCATGCAAAGCTTCCAACAGACAAAGTGAGAAGAGAGAGACACAGGAGTAAATTGTGAGAGGGATCTTCAGATTTTATAAAACAATTTTTTAGTAAAAAATATTTATTCATTGTAAATACCAGCACAAAGAAGGAAAACATTTCCCAGACATTTTATTTTCTCTATTATTTTCCCACTTTAACATTTTATAATTTTTTACCCATTTTCTAACGGCTACTTAAATAACTAAATCTCATATTCAGCTCTTCTCTTTCTTTACAATCTATAAATATTTTTATGATGATTTTCCCTTCATTTTATTCGTCTTATAAAAAATAAATAAATATTTATATGTGCAGATATACCTTTCATTTCAAGAAACAGACTATAGATAAACACAAACAACGAGTGAGGTGAATGTAATCAAAGAGAGAGTGAAACCAGACACCCAGATAAAAGAAAAGAAATATGGGGCTTCACTTGATTTTCCTTCCATACCCAAAATCGATGCTCCACGAGCAAAGTAAATGGCACAAAGCAAGATTGATATCTAATCATACGGATTCAAACAAGAAAGACATGGCCGCCGCAGCTCTAATACCCTGATACAAAAGATTGGAGTAAAATGAACTTATCAGTCTTATTAGGGTTAAAACCCAAGTCAATTAAGAACTAACAGTTTGTCCATTTGATGTTGATCTCTTTGGAATGGCATTAGAGAACCCAAGACCATGAGTCTTGGGGTCTCCATCCTCCCAATTCTCTCTCTCTCTCTCTCTCTCGTGAAGCTTGTAGTTTCTCCACCTTTTAATTACAAGTTATGTGAAGTACAATTAATTAAAGCTTGTAGTTTCATTTGCTCATAATTTTAGTACGATGGCATGGAGAATTCATCAGATGCAACATAATCCATCTAGCATTGTAGGAAAGTATAATTAACAATAATCATTTATCTAATTATAGTATAATCATATGTTTAATGTATGATTAATCATATATCTTCTTTTTTCTAAAAAAAAAAAATCTAACAAGCGCTATCAATCTCTAGCAAGCCAGCCCTAGTTCAAATTAGGCAAATTTTTATTTGTCGCAAAAAGATGATTTTTTTTTTTTTTTTTTTTTTTTTTTTTTTTTTTTTTGTAGTAGATGCTCTTGTATCAAAATTTATCAAAAACAATTGTTGTAAAATATTCTCCTAAAATTAGGCAATCATCCTATAACCAATTGATGAAGTTTTTCATTATTTGAACATTCTCTTTTGCTTCACATTCCAATTTTCCACAACGGAGCACAGACTGTGCACCAATGCTCAGTACTATGAGCGTGTACATGTTTAAGAATTAAAGATTGGACCTTGTCCAAAGGTACATCTCATACCAAGATTTGGAAACACTTAGGAATAATAAACTTTGCTCAAAAAGCAAATGTCTATATTGGTGTACATGTTTTTGTGCAAGAAGTAGACATATTGCAAGGAGTGCCACGTATGGATGGAGGCCCTTTCATTTTAAAATTAAGTACTGAATTGATGAATTACAAAATTTTAGTTATTGAATAATTAATTTGTTGATGTCCTCAAAGGAATAGTATAGTATAGTGGTCATATCTTCTTTCTTCAACTCTGTGATCTGATATTAAAATTTTGTTGTAACCAAAGAAAAGAAAAGAAAAAATTAATGTGATGATAGTATACAAGTATGAAAACTTGTCTGAGAATTTTTCTAAAAGTCTAAGAAAAGTTTTTATCAGACACCTGGTGATCAAATCTTCTAAAATGGGTTTCTAAAAATTTAAGCTTTTTATCAAACACCCAGAAAATGGAGTGCACACAAATATTATTGGATTTAGAAACCCTCCAATCCATTCAACTATTACGAGATTAATTGCCCTAACCAAAGACTCAGAGCAACGAAATTAAGCCAAAGGAATTGAAAGGAACGAATCTTCTGATTTCATCATCGACATTTCTCTCTCTTTTTACAGAGAGAAAAAATAAATATGTTCGAACGCTTTGATCGTGCAATCCCGATTCATCAACCAGGCCTTGATTCCTATCTCCCTTAGGATTAAGGATACAGAGGTACGTGCCTATAAAACAGATCCTGTTCAAGTAAGGTCATGTCCTGAGGACTCACCAGGATAGATTATAAAAGCATTTTTCTCTTCTGAATTTTCAATGTGGGAATTAAAAAAAAAAAAAAAACTAGATTCAGGGGGTATTTGATTAAGAAGTGTAAGAATCAAGATTCAAAATGATATACGTATGAGTTGTTTGATTTAATGTGTTGGTTGATGCCGACGTGGGACAGTAAGTTTTATCAAAAAGGTAAAACATTTAAAATTTAAATTAAAGGTTACCCACTCTCCTCAAATCCCTCTCAAAGATAACTCTTACGGGAGTTACATTTTGAAAAAGGGAAAATTGACTCTTACAATTTGTTTTTGGGGCGTGAAACGAATTCATGCATAGAGAAGAGATTTATCCTATTGTTTTTTCTTAGAGAGAATATTATTTTTTTCTTTGTGAGAGAAAAAAATTTCTTTTTGAGTGAGAAAATTAATTATTGAGTAGAACAATTAATATTGAGAGTTTTTTGATTATTTACGAATTATCGAGTTAAGGGTTGGATCGTTGTAGTATTACGGTGATAGTTCGATTATTGTGATTATCATCCCGATTTGGAGAAATTCGCATTGGGAGTTCGCGATTCCGAAAATTTTTTACATCACCGATTGGGATATATCGCGAACTCAAATTTTTACGATTTTAAAATTTTATTTATTATTTCCACCCTATATATGTGTCATGAAATTTCTAGCATAATGGAATAAAAATGAAAGTTTTGAAATGAAACATCCAAAATATGATTTTTGTGAAACTCGAATAAAACGATGAGTTTTAGCCTTTCATTCAGTAGACTAGTTTGAATATGAGTTAAATATGTTGTTGGAGAAGTTGAGGAAGCAGAGATCGGTGAGGAAAGATATTTTTGGTGAGATGGGGTTGGAGAAGTAGTTTTCTGCGACAGAGAGATCGAGGAGGTGAGAGAGAGAGAGAGAAGGGAAAGAGGGAGAGATGGAGGCTGTGCCTTTTTTAAGAGAGAGAAGGGCTCTGTATTCTGGAGGAGAGAGAGAGAGGGAGAAGAAGAGGAGGTGGAGAAGATGAACAAGATGAGATGGCATTTTTTGTATTTGACTTTGTTTTGTTGATTTTGGTGTGATGTGGGTTTTAGCTGGAGAGAAAGAGAGAAGGGGGAGAGGGAGAGATGAGTGAAGAGAAAGGGAAGTACAACAATTTGAAGCGATGGAAGGTAGAAGACGGCAAATGAAAGCTTGAATGGATGCAATTAAAAATAAAAAAAGAGAATATTTCTTTTTGATTTAACATGATTATTTTTAATAATAACATCTAATAAAAAAATTCAAATCATACAAATATTTTTTATCAAGAATAAAATTAATAATTATATAATTTTAATTTTAAAAGATATATAAATCAAATATTAACAATCATAATCATATCTATTCTAAAATTTAAATCAAATAATTAATATAAGAATCAATTCCTTTATTCCACCTCAATTTTTAATGATATTTAATAGCAAAAAAAAGTTATACTAACAATGAAAAACTTTAGATGATCATACATGAGGGGCATCTTAAGATTTAGGCCCTACAATTTCATATCTAAAATAGTGTCAAAAATTATAATTTTAAAAAAGTAGAGGTTAGAATATTTTGAAGCTAATACAATATTTGAAATTATAATTTTTCAATTATATAAATTTTTTCTTAAAATTTTATGAAAACAATTGTCGCTTGCACCTGCTTTCACCCTTGTCTAAAATTATAAAATTTTTTACTGTTCTAAAAGTCTCAATACCCACATGGTGATATTTTTATCTTTTTATTATTTTCAATTCATAATAAGTAATTATTTTTTATTTTTTTATCATTAAACTTAAACAGAGTTAAAAAAAAAAAATTCATCAACATCCGATTACTTTTTGAAAATTCTAATAAAGCAAATCAAATTAAACTTTGCTCTTTAGTAAAGACCGAAATCTAGATATTATCGTCAAGTTCGAGTCTCTTCTATATACTTTAAAAAATAGTAGCAAACACAGTGTTTTGTGATTAAAATTAAATTTCTTTTAAAAAATGATATGAAAACTTTTACTTTAGTAATAAATTTTTTTGCTTTGAAAATTTGATTTGTTAGATGACAGTACTTTAATCACAAATATTTACTTGATTGGGTAAAATAGTAAAGACTCACTATATTAATTAAGATTCTAATAACACTCCACAGCTCATGTAGCATAGCACACCACTATCATATATAATTGATTTAGTAGTTGTACATTAGTATTCTTTTTTTTTTTTTTTTTTACTCTGAGATTTTTAAATTAAGGGAGAGAGATTGTGATCACTAGACTGTTCTCATGAGAACTAAACATTAGTATTCTTATGTAAAGTTTCCTGTTTAAGTCTTGTGTTTAACATGTAGAGATACTCGAAAAGTTTTATTTTTTAACAATTCAACGTGACTCAAATCGGATTTAATAAAGATGAATTAAGTTCATAGAAGGAAAAAAAAAATACCCGTGGCACAACACTTTTGGCCCAACATCCAATGTAGCTGTGCCAAATTAACTTTTGAGACAAATCATTCATTAGGTTAGGTCAAGCAACATTACTACCATGGAAGTTAATGGGATTAATACTAACAACCGAAAGTTCTAATCCTTAATAATTATCTGACTGTAATTTTTTGTATTTTTTAGATAAAATCGTAAGATTTGTATTTTTAATGTAATAATTTGATAAGATTGGTGACTAGAGTTGAGTCCATAAGATAACACAGAACAAATTTAGAAAATTTACACTTATGGGAAAGAAAAGAAGGGAAAATGAATGATTTTAATAAAAAATTATTCTTTTTTTTTTCTTTGAGAGTTTTAGAAGGATAGAAATAGAGAGAAATGGAAAAAATTTTAATAATAAAAATTTTCTTTCCAAAAGTGGGAAGAAAATGAGAGAAAATGAGAGAAAAAAAAGTTATCTCATCAATATACTAAATTTATCCTTAAAAAGATGATAGAAAAATTTTTAATTTCAAATAAATCTCATATCAGTTTCTTTCCTTCCTAAAACTCCCAAATAAAATAGAAAGAAAATATCATCTTTTCTCTTCTTTCATTTCTTTACTTTCTTAAACTCTCAAATTAATCTTTTCTTTTCTAAACTTCCAAACTAAACGTTAAGGTAATTGGATTTAGGAATACTAAACGGTAATTTTATTTATTTATTTTTTTTGGATCTGAGATTTCAAGTCGAGTTTCATTCCTATTTGTCAGAATGATATCTTTTAAAATAAATAAATAATATTAAAAGAAAAGCATAAATTGCGAAGAAGGTGATTGATCCAAAAATAGTGATGCGATTCAAAATGGTTATTTAGAAAAGAATGGCGGAAACGATGAAACGGAGATGGGGGCAAAATGGTCAAAAAAGGAAAATTCAAAGATATAGACCTCGCCGTCCTCCGCGTGGTTGGCGGTTTCTTCTCTCTCTCTCTCTCTCTCTCCAAGATTGAGATTCAGATCTATATTCATCGAGTAACAGAGGAAGGGAAAGCAGAAGATGGCGGTAGTATCACCACTGGCGAAATACAAGCTGGTGTTTCTGGGGGATCAATCTGTCGGAAAAACCAGCATCATCACTCGTTTCATGTATGACAAATTCGACACCACCTATCAGGTCAATCATTCATTTTTTCCCTCCTCCATCATCTACATCTATGGATTCATTTCTTCCCATGTCCTGGTTCCAATCATGAAATTTAACTCTTTTGAGGTTTTTATTCGAGGGTCTTTGTGGCTTCCTCTTGGTTTGCTTGATCTTAATCATGATTTATCTGTTCTGTCTCTGTATGATCGGATTCTTGTGTTAGACGATGGATTTATTCAAAATTAGTGAACCCAAAAATATGATCATACCGTAATGAATGTATTCTATTTGGTTGTTCATCATGTTGTAACTTTGGAGATTTGGAATGGGAACAATGGATATGGAGATGTTCGTTTGCTCTCATTTTTTATGTAATCTTCCGTTGGATTCATATGATGTGCAAGAGGGCCATGTCATTCTCTATTTCATATGCGCACAGACACTTCTAGCAACAATCATCGTATTCTAGACACAGACACAATACCATAAAATGCTTTTTAGCTCACAATCGTGTAAAATCTTTTATAACATTGTCATATCTATGTACCCATAACCTGTGTTCTTTGTATGTGGCTATGTCCATGCTACAATCAACCTCTCTTGATGTTACAATGAAGATTCATTTCTCTTCGCTCGGCTCAACCAGGTTAAGTGGATGGGATGAATGATGAAGGGAATAAATAGAACCTGTTCTTCTTACTGGTATGAACAACAAGGAACCTAATTAGAAAATGATAAAGCCATCTCCAATGCCTGACTCACATTTCTGGTATCAAAACAGGTTGTATCTATTGACCATGTGCTTGTGGGCGAACAGTCACTTACGGGTTTTGACCCCTGGTGTGTATGGACAAGTTTCCGAACTCTGAAGTCCCTTGTCCCCTTTAAAGAGCAAAAACTTGCCCTGTGGGGGGGGGGAGGTGGTCATGTCTTAATGAATGCATTGAGCATATTTTATCCAATTCACCGCCATTTTGTTGAAAATAATCAGATTGAGCATTAACATCTGTAACTGTTTGGCATATACTTGGGCCATTCACACATGCTTTGTTTTCCCTGCTGATCTATTGCTAGTGTTAACTTTGTTAATTAGACGGTCGTATGTCATAATTATAAACCTATCAATCTAAAATATCTTCATGAGATCGTATGATGGCCTACAGACCTCTAAGAGTTGCAGCAACAGTGGCATTGCTTTATTATTTCTAGTCCAATCCTAAGTTTCTTATTTGGCTTTATTTCTTGGTGCATCCATGATTGCACCATTTATTTAATTTGGTTACTTACGCTTTTATGAATTCACGATTTCAGGCTACCATAGGCATAGATTTCCTGTCAAAAACCATGTACCTTGAAGATCGGACAGTTCGTCTGCAACTCTGGTAGGATCTCATTCTCTGTATGGATGGGAAGCTGTTTAACTTGGAATTTTTCCTTTAGTCTTCTGCCTCACCTGACATTTAGCTAAAAAGACTATATTCCTTGATTACATTCAGAAGAAATTTGGAACCTTAGGATGCCTGGTAGTACTTCATATTGTCACACTAATGAGAACATATTGTCTTGATATCTCCAATTTAGATCTTTTAATGCACTATCAAAGGAGAAAAAAAAAAAAAAAAGGTTGTAATGAACTTTACTGTGGCTTTTCCTACTTTTGTAACATGCTGAAGCTTTATGATAGAAAGTGATTTTTGGTTCTAAACTTTTGTTTGCAACTACATTTGTAAACTTTTTACATTTTTCCTTTTTCTACTTCACAGGGATACAGCTGGCCAAGAAAGATTTCGCAGTCTCATTCCTAGCTATATTAGAGATTCTTCTGTCGCGGTCATTGTGTATGATGTTTCTAGTGAGTATTACCTTCTTCTTGATGATGTATTTTGTAAACAGTTTTTTGGTTAATTCCTCACTAGTTACATTTTTAAGTTATGTAGTAAACAAAACAAATGGTTGAAAACTGACCTTCAATTATGCATCTCTTTTTTCTCTGAAATTAATTCACAAATTCATTCACATGGTCATCTCTCTCTCTCTCCAACACGCACATACACATACCCCAACACATGCATGTGCACACACAACTGGACAAATGCTAATTGTATGATAGATATTGTTTATACTGATGTACACTCTTGTATATGCAAGTGTGCACAGTTTTCTCTTCATCTATTTAATTTATAGTTTGCTAACAAAGATGCCGGTCTGACTTATGCAGATCGGCAATCATTTCTGAACACATCTAAGTGGATTGAGGAAGTACGAACTGAACGGGGAAGTGATGTTATTATTGTCCTTGTTGGAAACAAAACTGATCTTGTAGATAAAAGGTATAACATGACGTGCCTTTTATGAGCTTATGAAGATGTCTTAATTTTATTTGACATGCATTACATCATTACGGTGACCAATAGCATTGAAGCTGTAGTGTTTTAGTTCACTGTATAAGGGCCCTCAAATGAAAATGGATTTGATGCTTTTCTGTACAACTTATTATTGTTAAAGCACTCCCATCAAATGTGTAGTTTGTCTTTTCTAACTACTGATGATCAAGAAGCAAACATGGAACCATTATGAAGATCAAAATTTTGTAATGTCATGAGAAGGTTTGGTGGCCAAAAAATTCAAAATTATCAAGTTCAAGTAGGTGGTCAAAAAATAACTGGCAATACAAGTTGTGGAAACCACATTGCTCACGGTTCTATCTTTTTTTGGACATCGTAGTGATGGTTTCATTTCCTGATGAAATAGGCAAGTCTCGATTGAAGAAGGAGATGCCAAAGCTCGTGAATTTGGTGTAATGTTTATTGAAACCAGTGCCAAGGCAGGATTCAATATCAAGGTGGGTTGCCAGGATTTCTCAGATGATCTTTCATTTTGTATCATCTGGTGTGATATTTATTGAACTATCAAGAATGGTGCTTCTAAGTAAGTCATGGCTTTGCTCTAGTTGGAGCAACAAAACTGATCTCATCCATTGTCCGAATGGTGGCCAAATTGACGTGCATTGCAGGTGTCTGTGGCCCCATGAGCCCCAGAAGACTGGCCTGATTTGGCTCGTTCTGGTCATTATGTGAGTGACTGGCCTGACTAGCCTTGTTCCAAGTGAAGCAAGCCATTCACTATTAAGTATTTCCCAAAGTGGATACTCAGCATTTAGCATGACCGCTACTATGACTCAATGTACTTCTGATTATTTATTATATTTTTTCTCTCTGAATCTGAACAAAATTATTGCAGCCTTTGTTCCGCAAGATTGCTGCTGCACTGCCAGGGATGGAAACTCTGTCCTCAACAAAACAGGAAGAAATGGTTGACGTCAACCTGAAACCCTCTGTCAACTCAAATCAGACGGAACAGCAAGGAGGTGGTTGTTCGTGCTAAGATGATTTCATGATGAAGAGAAATTGGTTTAACTTCTTGGTAAATAGAAAAGTTCAGAGGCAGTTGAATTAAGACATTAATCATATTTTTTAGAGGAGCAAAACAAAATAGATGCAATTTTAAAGTTTTTTCTATATCCATACTTAGCTAGGTCATTTCAAGTCTCACAAAAGGAAAAGTTATTGGTGATTCTGCTCTTACATACTTCTGCAGCTGACAGTTTTGAGATGTGCTCTATGATTGTGATACTATCCTCCCTGACATGATTCTGCTTTGTACTTCTTTTTTTTTTTTGCCTTTTCTTATTGTATTCATTTAGCACTTGATTTGTCATGAAGTATTTTTGAAAGGTTGACATTTATACAATTTACAGGGGACTACATATGTTTGAAGAGGCTTGAGGCCTGAAATTTTGAGCTACCTTTATCCTTACTATGTGCCTTTCAGCATCTACAAAGGCAAGACACCATGGAAGATTACCCTTATCCTAGTTTTTCTTTTTACAGATATTCTTAAGGTGAGATTGCATGCCGTTAGTGTAAGCAGGACAGTGTTGCGGAAATGGTGTCCTACTTACATCAAACTAACTTTATGATGGTGTGACGGAGAGTTCTAAATATGTCCCATCGTTTGTGCTTGATGCTTATGTGCTTTCTTTCTTTCTTTTATTTTTTATATGTTAAATGATATGTGGTGTTAAAACGTACCCTCTAATGATTGAACCAAGAATCTTATGGAGAGAAATGTCTTCCGTTGTGATTTGAATGTCTCCCTTTCTGTTCCGAGGAATTATGATCGATGAAATATGGTTTAAAGGTCCATTATCATGAGACTTGAGACCCTCTTAACTCAACTCAATGAACATAACGTATCAAAGTGTGTTGTCAATAAGGGATTTATCTTCTAAATGAGTAGACATGATTCATTCTCTCGATATTTATCGATCAGAATTTTCTCAATAGTCAGTTAGTCGGTTTCCATATCTTCTTGGTACTCGGTACTGCTATTCAACTAAAAGCAATATTTACTTTCCTTTAAATCATGGAGACAATTTACTGTAATTGGAAATGAAACCTTTGACTATTGTCAATAAGAAAAGAAATCTTTTAGTGATTCGAATTTTCCTGAATAATAAAATTTTAAATCTTTGAGATCTTTCACTATGATTCCTGTAATTTTGAGATACTTCCATAAGGAAATTAAAGTTTTAATACCCCGAGTGCATACGAAACTGACACACGAAGGCTATGTATATATATATCATAAAGCCAACCAGTTAGTTATGTTCTCTCAATTCATACATAACACACAGAGGCATAACAAATCTCTCTTTTAATTTGTCTCTCTTTTCGAAAACCGCTTTCTGATCGGAGTCTCCCCCCTCAGAATACCCTCTCATCGATCGAGGTCACCCAACGGCCCATCATCCCATTCAAGTCAGCAAAGCCATTATCCGCAGAGCAAGACCCCCCTTCAACAGATTGGTATTGTTCGTGCTAATAGACTAGAAAGAAGATTATTTCTTGACCCGTTCCTCCTCATGCCTCCCAAAAAAAAAACCAAAAACTACTTCTAGAGCCGTATCTACAATGGAAGGGTGTACTGCTACCCTAACAAACCCCGTCTGTCACGCCCCAATTCCACCCCTTCCCTGGGACTTCATCAGCAACGGACTACCTAGCTCGCGCAAGGACTCACTCACTAACTTGCTTAATAGAAATCATACTAAATTGATAAATTTTCTTTATTTCATTTACTATAAATATTACAAAAATTTTCGATACATGATAAATTAGCAGAACTTCTTATCTAGAGAGGTTATCCACACAAAATGATCTCTACCAGCTCCTCTAATTCTCCTTGACTTCCATTCCTATAGGATCTAAAATAATTTTTTGGTATGAGCTTGACAGTCCAGTGAGATCCGTGTGTGCACGTGTGAAAATCATTTCATTGTAAAATTGTATGATAACAGTTTCATTGTAAAATCTTTTGAAAAGTTTTCAATGCAATAGCAACATACACAAATAATAATAATAACAGTAACACGTAACAGTACAGTGGAAGTAACAGTTCACTGATGTCTTATCTTTCCATTATAAGAATAGTCTACTTATCCCTTCCAGGAGGTCCATTTCTAGAAAGGTCTATCAGTCTCCCCCGCATTAAGTGGACAAATCTCATATCCACAATAATAGGGTGTTACCAATATGTATTTCGATATTCGACAAAACCTTTACTTGCTTGAACAATCTCCATACATACTATCTTATATAACAATCACAAATACATACATGGATGTAATAATAGTAAATCAGGATAATAGTAGTAAGTCATGATAATAGTAATAAATTATGATAATCATAGAAAATCATGGTAGTTATGCATAAAAGATATGAATACAATAGACACTCACCTTAAAGATCTGTAATCAAAGTTAACATTTTTCCTCACTGTAGGAATTTTTTATTCTTTCCGTAGGAATTTTCTATTAAACTATCTTTTCATTTCTCTTTCTTTCTTTCTCTTTTTCTCTTCCTTAGTAGATTTGGCTTGGAATGGAAAGAGGATGGGGTATTTATAACCATTAGGTTACCATGGATCCTTGACATGTGTTAGGGCACTTGTTATTCATGTAAGGTTCTTGTACTTGATGCAAGCCAAGTGTTCTTGCATGTGTCAATTGTAGAAGAAACATTTCCTTGATGCAAGACACGTGTAGGACACTTGTTTATTATGTAGATTACTTATTTTTTATGCTTGATGTGTTATTTCATGTGTCTTAATTTGTGAAAAACAAGTGTTTTGGATGGTGTTGTCTTATGTGAATGTCGGTGCTTCCTTGGTTGCTTAATTTCTTGGTCAGTTGCTTTTGTTTAGGTGTCCAGATTCAATGTACTTCAAGCATTTAGCACTTCTAGTTATTTATTTCCAATTTATTTTCATGTAATGTAATTTAAGTAAATTTCATTTACTTAAGAGTTACACGTAAATAAAGAAATGCGCCCCATTTAGACTCAATAAAAATAGTTTTAGAATCTAATTTCTTAAAAATAGAAAATCAACTCTCCCTTTCAAGAAGAAAATTCGAAACAGTTAATTTTGTTGAATTTTATTTTGAGGGTTAATGATTTAGAAAAATTATAAAAAAAAAATAAGTTTTCACTTATTTGATATATAAGAAACAATTACCGGAACTTTTCCTCCTTATTTTTTAGACATTTCAGATATATCGTTTTTAGGGTGTTTAGTCTCCAGCGAGTTGGTCAAATCTATATTTTTAATATTCCAAATTTCTAGTTTTATACCAAATTCATTTTTTAGGGTAGTCTTACAATATTCAATTATTAATATGTTATTTTTTTGCAATTAAATTGAGGTACGTAACATTCTTTCCCCCTTAAAAAAATTTCGTCCTCAAAATTTGTATCTGATTGCTTGAATAGAGCAAGATACTTTTGTTGGATCTCATCCTCAAGTTCCCAGGTAGCGTTTTCTATTTCATAGTTACTCCAAAATACTTTTACCATATGTACTTCCTATAATTTTAGTTTATTTATCTCAAATTCTAAAATCTTGACTGGTTTTTTCTCATAAGTTAAATTTTGACGAAGTTGGAGTGGCTGATAATCTAGTACATGATCTGGATCGGTTTGGGTACATGTGGGGCAATGACATTTGGAATATATCATGGATCCTATATAAAATTGATAGTAGGGCTAATTTATCTATAATCACTCATTTTACACCATATCTTTCTTTGTCTCAAGTTAAGTTCTTTTTAAAAGAATAGATATTTTAAACTTTTATGATCTTTAAATCCCTCAAAATTATCATATATAGATAATATCTCCATTTTTTAGAGTTTAACTATCAACTCCAAATTATGAGTGAGATAATTTCATTGGTAAAGCTTTAATTGTCTTAATGTATATACTTTAATCTTTGCGTTTTGCATTAATACACAACTTGATCCTTTCTTTTGATGTAATCAGTATAAACCACAAACTTATATTTTCTTTCGGCAAAGTAAGTATTGGAACTACAGTTAATTTTTAAGAAAACTTTCTTCATATTTGTTGTCCTAAAACTTAGTATTTTTTTTTTTCAAATTAACTTTGTCCAACTAATTTTGAAAAAATGTTGTACAAATCTCCTATAATAACAGCTAATTCTAGAAAACTTTATTCTTCAGTTACCATTCTTGGGGTTTCCATGAAAGATATATTCTTCTTTAGAAGATCAATAGAAATTCCATTTATAGAAATTTTATAACCAAGATTCACATTTGCTAAATTTAGTATACAATTTAATTTCTAAGAGTCTACAATGCAAATGCTACTTATGCTTTGTTTCTAATTACTAATAAATCATCTATAAAAATTACTATGAAGCGATCAATATATTGATAGAATACTATGTCTATAATGGCATGACCATAAATTCATAATTACTATATCAAATTCTAAAGGCTATCTTGGAAATATTTTCTTTCAAATAAATCTTACAATTATATTTTAAGTTCTTTTAATTCTAGAAAGATCATTCTATATGAGATCTTTGATATTGGTTCCATTTCTAGAATAAGATATATACCAAATTCTATTTCCTTTTTCTGGAAGTAAAGAGGTTAAGTTTTCAAGAAATGCATCTGGATATTCTCTCACTATAAGGATATTTTCAGTTTTCTTTTTCTCAGTGGGTTGATTCATAGGATTATCCAAATATCCTGTACATCCTTTATAAAGGAGATGTTCTCCAATTCCAGATATAATGACGTCAGAAAAGAGTTCTCTATTTCCTACTAATTCAACCTTATCTTGTCCCGAAACATAAAGTTTTTGTTTACATGATACTAGGATAACAAGTCCACTTCTAATATAATATCATAGTCTTGAATAGATAAACTATCAAATCAGTTAGAAAATCTTTTTCAACAATCTCATCTTTATATGATTTTACTACAAATTCAATAATCATACTACTTCTCATTGATGTACTTACCCCTAATATGCATGGTAACTTTTCAACCTTAAGATCTTTATCTAAATAGGAGTAATAAATGAATGTGTGGAATTATGATCAAATAATACCCTAACCCTAAGATTATTGAATAGTAGCTTACCTTCCATGACATTAGATGCTTTAGGAATTTTTTCTCCTTTCATGGCAAAGAATCTACCTTGCATCTTTGACCTTAAGGTAGGTTTCCCTTTCTTACTGTTTTGGGATAATCTTTAATGTAGTGCTCATCATTTCTGTATTTTGTACATTTTTCAGCTTTTAGCCAATACCTATTTTCATTATGTCCTGGCTTTCGACAATATCACAAAAGTCTCTCTGTCCTACTTGCTTACTAGAACTTGCCATACCTTATTTTTGGCTTTGGGTTGCTAAGTCATTGGAACCTCTTCTTGATGCCTTTATATTTTCTTGAACTCTTTTTTGCTACCAATTTGATGGAGTCGTTCTCTTATTGAGTCCCACCTGCTGCTTATTTTTGCTATCTTCTACTCGATATGCCAATTCTATTACCTTAGAATAAGTTTCTATAATGATAAAAGTTAAAGTATCTTGAATTTTCCAACATAACCCCCTAATGAAATGTTTAATTCTATCGTCTTCAGTTGCTACCAATGAATGAGCAAACTTGGAGAGTTTTGTAAATCTGATCTCATATTGAGCCAGTGTCAAATGATCTTGTTTAAGAACAAGAAATTCTTCTTCTTGTTTCTCTCGTATGTGGCATGGGTAATACTTTTCATTGAATTCCCTCAAGAAACTTTCCCAGGTACTTGGTGTATTGTTTTGTTCCCACTTATATGAGATAGTTCGCCACCATTCTCTGACTATCCTGAAAAGTTGATACACCGTTAGTTTAATTTTTCATTCATCTGAATAGTTTAATACTGCAAAAATTCCTTCCATCTACAATTTGGCTTTTTCATCATATCCATACCCTCCATCAAACATTGGGGGATGAAATTTCAGAAATCGTTCCAAGATGATATCATCAGGTTGTTCAATGTTTGGTGCCAAGTCATGTGGAGACTGATGATTGGCTATGTTATTGGCTTGTTGTTCCATTATTTGAGATACTCTATCTAGAATTGCAATTACTTAGATCCAAAGAGTTTGAGGCTTGGTTAATCAAATTGTTTTGTTGTTACCTTGTTTTAATCATTTTAAGGCAAAAGATGCAAATTACTGAAAAATATCAAAAGGAAAGTTAACATTACTCATATATAACTCTCTTACAGATCCTCAATTGTATTACACTATTCAGACTTACAACTATATTACACTACTTTCTTAACTAAAGCATATATATATATATATATATATATATATATATATATATATATATATATATTTGACTAAACTCCACAATCTGGGTTATTTACCAAATCTTCACTAGGCACCTGTTTATTCATCCTCATTCTTAGTAATTCATCTAGCAATTCTCGAATTAGTCTCCTATAATCTTCAAGAATTATTTCATATCTTGCCTTTTCATTTTCTAATGATATGCTTTTCTTAGTCAATTCAACAACTTGGTCTGCATATCTTGCTTTTTCATTTTCTAACAACAAATTCTTCTTAGTCAAGCTATCCACTTCCTCAACTACTTGACTATAGTATTTTTCCAAATATTTATTCCACTTTTCTTAATAATCCAACTTTTCTTTAAGTGCAAATGTGTCCATCTCATGCACATATTTAAGTGCAGCTAACTCTTCTTTGTATCTACTGTTTTCATGGCAAGTTTCATGTGACAATTGCCTTTCTACCTCTACTTCCTTTCTAACTTCTTTTAATTGTTGCCAAAGGTAGTTGCATGTTTGTTGGCTATGGTGTAGTTCCTACTGTAATTCACCAATTGCTGAATTGCTTTTGGTATTAGAGGACTCAATAATTTCTGGCTCTTCATCACTATCCTTTATCACGATATATGAAATTTCATTATTTTCCTCAATAGCTCTTTCTTCATACGGATCTTCTTCAATTGAAGACCGATCTCCTTCTGGTTCTATTACTACAAAATTTTCAACAAGGTTAGAAAATCCTTATGAGACAAAATAGCTATTTCTAATCATGATAAATGCTTAATCATGATAAACATTTCTAATGAAGGTTGTTTTTTCCTAGCATCATCTTTTCTAAACCTAAGCTCTGATACCACTTAAATGTCATGACCCAATTCCATCCCCTTGCTGGGGCTTCATTGGCGACGGACTGCTTGACTCGTGCCAGGACTCACTCACTAACTTGTTTAATAGAAATCATGTTAAATTAATAGATCTTCTTTATTTTATTTACTACAAATATTACAAAGATTTTCTATACATAACAAAATAACGGACAAACCTCTTATCCACAATAATGGGGTGCTACCAATATGTTTTTCGATGTTTGAAAAAACCCTTGCTTGCTTAAGTAATCTCCATACATACTAGTTTATATAACAATCACAAACACATACATTGATGTAGCAGTAGTAAATCAGGATAACAGTAGTAAGTCATGATAATGGTAATAAATCATGATAATCATAGAAACTCATGGTAGTTATGCATAAAATATATGAATACAATAGACACTCACCTTAAAGATCTATAATCAAAGTTAACATTTTCCCACCCTGGAGGAATTTCTTGTTCTTTCCGTAGAAATTTTTTATTAAACTATCTTTTCCTTCTCTTTGTTTCTTTCTCTCTCTTCCTTTCTTTCTTTCTTTCTCTCTCTCTTTCTTTCTCTTTTTCTCTTCCTTGGTGGATTTGGCTTGGAATGGAATGGGGATGGGGTATTTATAGCCATTAGGTTGCCATGGATCCTTAACATGTGTTAGGGCACTTGTTCTTCATGTAAGGTTCTTGTTCTTGATGCAAGCCAAGTGTTCTTGCATGTGTCAATTGTAGAAAAAACATTTCCTTGATGCAAGACATGTGTAAGACACTTGTTTATTATGTAGATTACTTATTTTTTATGCTTGACATATGTTCTTCCATGTGTCTTAATTTGTGAAAAACAAGTGTCTTGGATGTATTGTCTTATGTGAATGGTCGGTGCTTCCTTGGTTGCTTAATTCCTTGGTCGGTTGCTTTTGTTTAGGTGTCCAGGTTCAATATACTTCAGGCATTCAACACTTCTGATTATTTATTTTCAACTTATTTTCATGTAATATCATTTAAGTAAATTTCATTTACTTAAAAATTACGAATAAATAAGGAAATACGCTCCATTTGGATTCAATAAAATTAGTTTTAGCACATAATTCTTTAAGGATAAAAAGTCAACTCTCCATTCTAAGAAGAAAATTCGAAATAGTTAATTTTGTTGAATTTTATTCAGATGGCTAATGACTTAGAAAAATTCTAAAAAAATTAGGTTTTCACCTGTTTGATATATAAGAAATAATAACCGGAACTTTTCCTCCTTATTTTTTAGATATTTCAGATATCTCATTTTTACGGTGCTTAGTCTCCAGTGAGTTGGTCAAGCATATATTTTTAATATTCTAAATCTTCAATTTTATACCCAATTCATTTGTTTGGGTAGTCTTACTAATTTTCAATTATTAATAGGTTATTTTTGGGCAATTAAATTGGGGTATGTGACACCGTCCAACCTGTAGTGCTAAACAACCCTGTCGAGGTTCCAACCACTACCAACCTATCACGCCCCGAACTGGGATCGTGAACAGCCACCCGTTATCCTGAATGCCGGCTGTATTTTTACAGAAAATCAGGCAGACCTTCCCCATAAATCGGAGGTCTCCCATGTACAAATAAAGCTGTATAATTTAAAATCATCCTGTAAATAAAATAAGAGGGCCATCCCGGCCTCACAATAACCCACCAACCATAGCAGACATCCAGGACAACGCCAGGCTAAGTAAATTACCAGCAATCCTTACCACAGACCTCCACTGTCATGCCCAATTAGAGCATGAGCAGCCGTCACACTGAGCGGTCCTAAGTTTTTTTATATAATATACAATAATTTTCCCAAGTATCATTCAAACACGTACAATTGCTTCAATGCAAATGAAATGTGAGAGTTTCGCAAATAAATATACATAAATTATACAGTCATCCCAAATTAAGTACACGTCTAACTACGGATCTCAACAAGACCTCGCAGGGTCGAAAATAAAATACGAAATTTAAATCTCAGCTTAAACTTAAACCTCACCTTTCCGAATAACCAAATCCGTCAAAATCTCTAAACTCTAAAGTGTCGCTCCAGCACAACAATCCTGTTTGAGGGAGGAAAGAAGTGGGGTGAGTATCTATGGGAGGATACTCAGTGAGTGAGGGGATTAATCTCAAGTACTAACAGTGTAGGTGAACATTGGAGTGTCAAATAATATCATTCATAACCAATAATTCAAATTTTTGCAACAAATCATGATATGTTCGCTAAAATGAACCCATTTAATCATTCACACGATATCATACATATATGCATCCATTTAAAATCAAGTAGATCATAGAGCAAGCCGAAAGGATCCTGGCAAAGGTCAACCATGACCAAGGACAGGCGCATCGGGGGTGTTATTATGCAAAGTGTTTCAAAAGTAGCTCTCTACCCCGACGTTGGCCGTGGGCTTAGCCCTTGCTTACCCAGACTCGTCAAATAGGACCCCGTCCGGTGCTAGACGGAGGCGTCACACACGTCCTCCCCCGATGTGGGTTTAACCGGCCGCGCCTATCAATAAATATAAACTGGACGTTTGCGGATACCTCCTGCAGAAGCGTATCCGGGCAACCCGTGCCTCTACAAAGTCCCTTCGTAGCTATGGAATCAATCAAATAATGCCATATCATCATATCATCTCAAGCTAGTAGGCATCCAACCCACATAGCCAAATCATCTGATCATATCCTCAAAACAATTCAAATCCGTGTGCCAACTACAATTTCATCGAAATCATTTAAATTCAACAAACCAATGCAATAGTAGAATAAAGAACATTCTGTTTCTCAAATCATGGCACAATTTCATTTCTTTTCAAACATGGATGCATAATCGTAGAAAATATAAGTACGACATTCCAATAATCACAAAACAGATTTGAATTTCAATTCCATACGTCGAGACAATGCATATCAAAAGCATGTTTTATTAAAAATACGATAAAATCAGGTTTCACTATTTCATGTAAGAGATTAGGGTCTCACTCACATTCTAGGGAGGGTAATCACTCCCTATTTCCAAAATCAAACCAAATTGACTCCTTGAGTCTCCAAAAGATCAACCTAGTCAAATCATCAAAATTTGTCATCAAAATTTTCAATTATTTTAGGGTTTGACATTTTCCCTAATTTGTACAAGTCTTAATTCCTCAATTTTTGGATATACTCCAATTTCATCAATTTCATTCCATTTATAAGTAAATAACAAAATCAAATCAATCTTAATTCAAATCTAAAACCGTTCAAAATCGAAAACAAATCTAAAATAAATAAATTCATAACAAGATGGAATAATCTTTGAAAAATCATATACTTTTCAATTTTCATCCGATTTCTCCAAACCATATGTCATTTTCAAGGTATTGAAGTCTATTTTCATCATACGGAAATAGTATTTTGATTGCCTATATATATAACAACTTATAATGAAAAGACTGCATAAATTTTTAAACTCAAATCTCAAATTCCGACTGTTTTCATGCATACGTCAAATTAAACTCTAAGAGAAACCATTTAAATCAATTTAACTCGATTCTATCATCTGAAATCGCTCAATTCGTATAAAATTCTATACTTAACCTAAATAATAACATATAATATCAAACAACGCATTTCAAATCTACTCTAACACTCATACTAACATATGCAATACATTTCTACTCTAATTTACCCTAAATTCATCCAAATAAATTGAATGAGTTAGAAATCCCTCACCTAAGGTTTTCTCGGTTCACGATTTTTGTCCGAATGTCTCCTCAATCCACTCCAAAATCTGTAGTGCTTCTTAATCGCAACAACATTTACTAATTAGGCCTAATTACTCTGAATAATCCAAACCCTAAGTTGGGATTAGAAGAACGATTACTGTAGAGGATAAAGTGTTGTCACAGCCTCGGGTTTCGAATGTCTGCCGCTACGCTGCAACAGGGGTTGCAGCAAGTCTGCGCGCGCAAGCGAGCAAGCGAAGGAGAGGGGGAAAGTTCTACAGTCGCGCACACAGGAAGAGGAAAGGCTGTTCGTGCGCGCGGGAAGAGGGAGAAGCAGAGTGATAGAGAGGGAAGAGCGAGAAATCGTGGTAGAAAGAGAGTAGAGAGAGAGCGAAATAGAGAACGGGGAATAGAGAGTGAGATCGCATAGAGCTATACAGTAAGAAATTGAGAAAGAAAGAGGGCAGAAAGGGACACAGAGGGGGCGAGCGGTGGTCAGTGGTGGCTGTGGGTTGTAGTGACAGTGGCGATCAGTGGTGGAGCAAAGGAAATCGTCGCGAGAGAGGAAGAGTCGGAGAGAGAAAGAGAGAGAAAACCCGCGAGGGATAAAGAGAGAGAGAGATCAATAGAGGGACGGAGATGGTAGAGGGAATGAGCGGTGGTTGCGGCGGCGGAGGAAGAAGGCGGAGAGGGAGAGACGGCCACGGGAAGGAAGATCGGGAGAAAGAGAGAGGTAGAGAACAGAGAACTAAGAGAGAGAGCGATCGTGAGAAGAGAGGGAAGTGATCGGTGGTTCACGGTGGCAAGTTAGTTGCAGCGACGGTGGCGGAGGCGATCGGGTGAGGGTGGAAGCGGCTGAGGGAGGCGCTGTGGAGAAGATGAAGAGACGGAGGGAGAGATAGAATGGGAAAAGGGTTAGGGTTTTCTAACCCTAACCCGTTTCTCTTTTTTTTTTTTTTTTTTTTTTAAACAATTTATAATAAGTAGATAAGTAAATAAATAAATTAATAATTAAATAAATATTCATATATATATTTTTTATACCCACTTTATATTTAAAGTTCTAATATTTATTAAAATAAGATGTACTTCGAATCGGAAACACGGATATTTTAAATATACCAAAAACTCAAATTAAATACCCCAAAATTGAAAATCAATATAATTAAAAATTTCTCTATATATATATAAACTGAAAAATATTTCATTTAATTTCATGAACAGGAATACTAGTACGGATACCGCAATGTCGATGTTACATTTTCTAACCCCCTAAAAACAAGTTTCGTCCTCGAAACTAAAAGAAAACTATACCGCAAACAAATGGGGGTACTGTCTCTTAATAGCCTCCTCAGGCTCCCAGGTTTCTTCCTCAACTTGATCACTCCTCCACAAAACTCTAACCAAAGAAGCTTCTTTGCTTTGCAGCTTTCTGACCTGTCGATCTAGAATAGCCAGGGGCTGAACCGGAAGACTGAGGTCTTCTCGTAACTCAACAGGTGGAGGCTCAAGTACATGAGAAGGATCAACTAGGCACTTCCTGAGTACTAAGACATGGAAGACATCATGAATACGGGAGAGTTCATCTGGCAGCTCTAATCTGTATGCTATGCTCCCGACCCTCTCAAGGATATGGAAGGGTCCAATATATCTGGGGCTCAGCTTACCCCGCTGCCTGAACCGTATAACTCCTTTCAAAGGAGATATTCTCAAGAAAACCATATCTCCCGTAGCAAACTCAAGAGGTCGCCGCCTACGATCAGCATATGTCTTCTGTCTGTCCTGTGCGGCTTTCATCCGTTCACGGATGACCTTGACCTTATCCTTCGTTTCCTCAATCAACTCAACGTTGCTGAGACGTCGCTCTCCGACCTCATCCCAGCATATCGGGGTATGACACTTCCTACCATACAGAGCCTCATATGGTGGCATCCCAATACTGGCCTGATAGCTGTTATTATATACAAATTCGACCACAGGAAGGTGCCGATACCAACTACCCTTGAAATCCATTACGCATGCTCTCAGCATGTCCTCAAGTGTCTGAATGGTCCTCTCTGACTGATCATCGGTCTGTGGATGATAGGCTGTGCTAAAACTCAGCCTCGTGCCCATTGCCTCCTGCAACTTGGGCCAAAATCTGGAAGTGAATCTCGGGTCTCTGTCTGATACTATCGACACAGGAACACCATGCAGCCGGACTATCGTATCAATGTAAAGACGTACCAAGGTCTCCAAAGGATAGTCGCTGCGAATAGGAAGGAAATGTGCGGACTTGGTGAGTCGATCTACAATCACCCATACGGCATCATGCCGTGATGAAATCCGCGGTAGCCCTGTCACAAAGTCCATATTAATGTGATCCCACTTCCACTCAGGAATGGGTAAGGGCTGCAATGTACCAGCCGGCCGCTGATGCTCGGCCTTAACCTGCTGGCAAACTAGACACCTAGCCACAAAATTCGTGATTTCTCGTTTCATACCAGGCCACCAGTAACTATCCTGAATGGTCCGATACATTTTGGTATCACCCGGATGCAAAACATAAGCAGAGGAGTGTGCCTCCTCAAGTATGGCCTTGCGGAGATCTGTATCAGCGGGAACACAAACTCGATCCCTTAATACCAATAAACCATCATCTCGGATCCGGAAATCTCCACCCTCAGCTCTGCGGACTCTATCCGCAATACCCTGAAGCTCCTCATCTGTACCCTGGAACTCTCTGATACGGTCGAACAAAGTCAGCCTGACCTCAAATCTGGCTAGTAAGCCTTCCTGATCATCACTAGTCAAACTGACTCCTAAGGCTCGGAGTCCTACCAAACAAGAGAGATATGCTTTCTCTGTCGACTGTGAGGATGATGCTCACTTCCGACTCAAAGCATCTGCTACAACATTTGCCTTGCCCGGATGATAGTCAATAATGAGATCATAATCTTTGAGGAGCTCTAACCATCTCCTTTGTCTCAAATTCAGCTCTTTTTGGGTGAAGAGATACTTTAAACTTCTGTGATCTGTGAATACTCTGCAGGTCACACCATAAAGATAATGCCGCCATATCTTCAACGCGAAGACTATGGCTGCCAACTCTAAATCATGTGTCGGGTAGTTAACCTCGTGTTTCTTCAGTTGTCGCGAGGCAAACGCAATAATCTGACCATCCTGCATCAGAACACAACTCAATCCCTGTCGACTAGCATCACTGTACACTGTATATTCCCGACTACTAGTGGGAAGGGCTAAAATAGGAGCGGATGTCAACCGTCGTTTGAGCTCCTGAAAGCTCGCCTCACAACGGTCATCCCAAACAAACTTGACTCCTTTCTGGGTCAATCTAGATAACGGAGCAGCTATCCAGGAGAATCCATCTACAAATTTGCGATAATACCCGGCCAAACCAAGAAAACTACGGATCTCGGTAACTGTCTGTGGCTGCTCCCACTTCACTATAGCCTCAACCTTCCGCAGGTCAACATAAATACCCTCCGCGAAGACAATGTGCCCCAAAAATCCAATCTGTCTCAGCCAAAACTTACATTTCGAGAATTTGGCATATAGCTGCTTCTCATGGAGTATCTGCAATACCACTCGAAGGTGCTGAACATGATCTTCATCACTCCATGAATACACCAAGATGTCATCGATGAATACGATGACGAACCAATCCAAGTAGTCGTGGAAAACTCGGTTCATCAGATCCATAAAGGCAGCTGGGGCATTAGTCAGCCCAAACGGCATGACTAGAAACACGTAATGGCCGTATCGGGTGCGAAAAGCTGTTTTGGGTACATCTTCGGCCCGAATTCTCAACTGATGATAACCCGAACGGAGATTAATTTTAGAGAAAACCTTGGCTCCATGTAGCTGATCAAACAAATCATCGATACGTGGTAGGGGATATCTATTTTTGATGGTGGCTTTGTTCAACTGCCTATAATCCACACAAATCCTAAATGTACCATCCTTTTTCTTTACAAACAACACCGGAGCACCCCAGGGTGAAGTGCTCGGGCGAATAAACCCCTTATCCAGAAGTTTTTGCAACTGAATTTTAAACTCTCTCAGTTCAGCAGACGTCATTCTGTATGGCGGAATAGAAATAGGATTGGTTCCCGGCACTAGATAAATCTCAAAATCAAACTCTCGAACTGGTGGTAATCTGAGAAGTTCCTAGAGGAACACGTCTGGAAACTCCTGCACCACAGGGACATCCTCAAGTTTCGGTCCCTCAACGGTGATGTCAACAACATGAGCCAGGTACGCCATGCAGTCTCGGCATATCAACCTCATGGCTTCCATCACTGATATGACACAACGAGGTAGTACTCTCCTTTCGCCAGAGAATCTCAAAGGGGATCCCTCTGATCTCCGGAACTCAACCTCTTTGGTGAAACAATCTACTGAAGCTCTATGTCTGCTCAGCCAATCCATCCCGAGGATAGCATCAATATCTGTCATCTCAAGGGGAATTAAGTCTGCCTCGAGTACCGCATCCCCTACCATGACCTCACATCCGTGATAGACTGAGTCTCTGAGAAACTGCTCACCGAGAGGAGTGATAACCAATATCTCCTCATCAAGTGGCAATAAGGATTTACCCATCTGGTGGGCAAAGGATGCTCTCACATAAGAGAAATTTGACCCAGTATCAATAAGAACACGGGCGTCGACTCCAAATATCCTCATGATCCCTGAATGTGAGGAATGGAAAAGATCAAAATGCAAATAAAAGTGGACAAATATATATATATATCAACTAGTTAAGCTTCTAAAGTTTTAACTAGTCAAAACTGTACATCGACATCATGATATACAAAATCTCATAGAGAAAACATAACAAAAGTACTATATTGAGGGGTCTGCGAGAGGATTACCCATAATAACATCCGGGTTCGCCTGTGCGTCCTCCTACGTCAACGCGAACACACGAGCCTGGGCCCTAGGCTGCTGTCGCGACAGTCCTGGCACTGTATTACTCCCGACTACAGTCTGAGGAGCGGTAAGAGCTGAGTGCGCAGGTACCCCCTGTTGGCCTGTGCCAGAAGTACCAGTACGACTCTGTAAAGTCGGTCCTCCTCGACCTAAATCTGGGCAAGTACTCTTAAAGTGACCTTGCTTTCCGCACTGGTAGCAAGTAACTGGTGCTCTACATGCCCCGAAGGCATGGTAGTTGCCACATCTGCGGCAGAAAAGCTGTCTCTGTGCAGGCTGTGAAGTGACACTAGGGGCTGGTGCCCCAAAGCCCTGTGGTCGAGGTCCCTGTCCCGGTCCTGCTGGTCTGAAGCTAGAAGAACCTCCGGGATATCCAAAGCCTCTACCCCTCTTCGAAGACTGTCCACCCTGTGACTCAGTCTTCCTCTTCTGGTGACTCTCTCTCTGCCTGGCCTCAGCTCGGACAATCTCCTCTGCCCGATACGGTAAATCAATCATCTCTGAAAGCGTAAAGGAGGGAGTCACCGTCATATACTTTCTGATGCTCAACTGGAGGCCATCTTCAAACTTGAACCTCAGCTGAGCCGGTGTAGCCATATCGGGGACGAAAGCTGCTAGTCGTCTGAGCTCAGCCTCGTACTCTGAAACTGACCTCGTCCCCTGGCGCAAGTGCAGGAACTCCGTCCTCATCCGGTCCTGCTGAAACGGGGTGAAGTACCTGCGGTCGAACTCTCGTAGAAAGTCCTCCCACCGCAGGGTCTGTGTGGCACTGTCACGGATAGCCTCCCACCACGAGAGCGCATCTCCATCGAGGAGTCTCTCAGTAACTCTCAATCTGAGCTCCTCTGACAACCCCAAATCCGTAAGGATCCTGCGAGTTCTGTTGATCCAGTTCTTCGCCGCTACGTCATCACTAGATCCAGAAAAGTCTGTGCATCCAAGTTGCCGAGACCCTTTCACTAACTGAGTGAGCTTGTGGATGCACCTCAAAGTAGCCGACGTCTCATTGATCGGAGTAGAAACAGAAGGACCGGCCACCAGAGAAGGAACCGGTGCCGTAGGAGTAGGTACGGCCACAGGTGCGGTCGCTGGAGTCTGTAGTGGAGGTGGGGGCATCTGCGCCCCATATCTACTAAGCCACTCCTGGCACTGCCTCAAAGCGTCGAGTTGTGGTGGAGAGATCTCGGCTGTACCAGCCGGTGGAGGTGCTGGGGGTGGCACAGGAGAAGGTGCGTGAGTAGAAGAAGCACCCTCTGGTACTCGTGGGGCCTCGAGTGCCCTAGAAGCCTCAGGCACTGAGAGACTCTCTGGTGGTGCGCCGCGCCTATCACGTCTAGGCGGCATAGTTCTGCAAGGAGAGCATCGTTTCATTAGATAAAACCAAGGATTAGGGTTAGTTACTGAGTAACTAACCTCCTAAAATAGAATTCAAATTATGAATCAAAGTATTTGAATCCAATGGGAGGTGTACCATTCATACACCTGCCTAAATGCATCTAATGATGGTGATGGAACTGTGACTATAATAGCTGACTGAGAGAGTGCTAGAAGGGTAAACCTGACGAAGAAACATCCTCGAGTATCCTAAATGTCTCAGGTACAAATCTAGTAACTCATATAGTGATCATAATCTTACAAAGAAAGAACTTAAATTAGATATGATTCAAAGATTATGGTTAGTTACAAAGTAACTAACCCCCTAAAATGAATAAAATTATAAGTTTAAGAACTGATAGCACCAATATGTTAGGTTAGATACGTACCGTATCTAACCCCCTAAAAAGAATAACTCATATGCTTAAGACCATGTACTGGGATCCCATGACTGTAATGAAACTCTCATATGCATTGAGGACTTTTAAATCATACTTGGGAATATTTTCAAAACTATTTTATCAAACACAGCTCTCAACCTAGAGCTCTGATACCAATCGAACTGTCACGCCCCGAACCGGGATCGTGAACAGCCGCCCGTTATCCTGAATGCTAGCTGTATTTTTACAGAAAATCGGACAGAACCTCCCCATAAATCGGAGGTCTCTCATATACAAATAAACCTGTATAATTTAAAATCATCCTGTAAATAAAATAAGAGGGTCATCCCGGCCTCACAACAACCCACCAACCACAGCAGACATCCAGGACAACGCCAGGCTAAGTAAATTACCAGCAATCCTAGCCACAGACCTCTACTGTCATGCCTACTTAGAGTATGAGCAGCGGCCACACTGAGCGGTCCTAAGTTTTTTTATATAATATACAATAATTTTCCCAAGTATCATTCAAACACGTACAATTGCTTCAATGCAAATGAAATGTGAGAGTTTCGCAAATAAATATACATAAATTATACAGTCATCCCAAATTAAGTACACGTCTAACTACGGATCTCAACAAGACCTCGCAGGGTCGAAAATAAAATACGAAATTTAAATCTCAGCTTAAACTTAAACCTCACCTTTCCGAATAACCAAATCCGTCAAAATCTCTAAACTCTAAAGTGTCGCTCCAGCACAACAATCCTGTTTGAGGGAGGAAAGAAGTGGGGTGAGTATCTATGGGAGGATACTCAGTGAGTGAGGGGATTAATCTCAAGTACTAACAGTGTAGGTGAACATTGGAGTGTCAAATAATATCATTCATAACCAATAATTCAAATTTTTGCAACAAATCATGATATGTTCGCTAAAATGAACCCATTTAATCATTCACACGATATCATACATATATGCATCCATTTAAAATCAAGTAGATCATAGAGCAAGCCGAAAGGATCCTGGCAAAGGTCAACCATGACCAAGGACAGGCGCATCGGGGGTGTTATTATGCAAAGTGTTTCAAAAGTAGCTCTCTACCCCGACGTTGGCCGTGGGCTTAGCCCTTGCTTACCCAGACTCGTCAAATAGGACCCCGTCCGGTGCTAGACGGAGGCGTCACACACGTCCTCCCCCGATGTGGGTTTAACCGGCCGCGCCTATCAATAAATATAAACTGGACGTTTGCGGATACCTCCTGCAGAAGCGTATCCGGGCAACCCGTGCCTCTACAAAGTCCCTTCGTAGCTATGGAATCAATCAAATAATGTCATATCATCATATCATCTCAAGCTAGTAGGCATCCAACCCACATAGCCAAATCATCTGATCATATCCTCAAAACAATTCAAATCCGTGTGCCAACTACAATTTCATCGAAATCATTTAAATTCAACAAACCAATGCAATGGTAGAATAAAGAACATTCTGTTTCTCAAATCATGGCACAATTTCATTTCTTTTCAAACATGGATGCATAATCGTAGAAAATATAAGTACGACACTCCAATAATCACAAAACAGATTTGAATTTCAATTCCATACGTCGAGACAATGCATATCAAAAGCATGTTTTATTAAAAATACGATAAAATCAGGTTTCACTATTTCATGTAAGAGATTAGGGTCTCACTCACATTCTAGGGAGGGTAATCACTCCCTATTTCCAAAATCAAACCAAATTGACTCCTTGAGTCTCCAAAAGATCAACCTAGTCAAATCATCAAAATTTGTCATCAAATTTTCCAATTATTTTAGGGTTTGACATTTTCCCTAATTTGTACAAGTCTTAATTCCTCAATTTTTGGATATACTCCAATTTCATCAATTTCATTCCATTTATAAGTAAATAACAAAATCAAATCAATCTTAATTCAAATCTAAAACCGTTCAAAATCGAAAATAAATCTAAAATAAATAAATTCCTAACAAGATGGAATAATCTTTGAAAAATCATACACTTTTCAATTTTCATCCGATTTCTTCAAACAATATGTCATTTTCAAGGTATTGAAGTCTATTTTCATCATACGGAAATAGTATTTTGATTGCCTATATATATAACAACTTATAATGAAAAGACTGCATAAATTTTTAAACTCAAATCTCAAATTCCGACTGTTTTCATGCATACGTCAAATTAAACTCTAAGAGAAACCATTTAAATCAATTTAACTCAATTCTATCATCTGAAATCGCTCAATTCGTATAAAATTCTATACTTAACCTAAATAATAACATATAATATCAAACAACGCATTTCAAATCTACTCTAACACTCATACTAACATATGCAATACATTTCTACTCTAATTTACCCTAAATTCATCCAAATAAATTGAATGAGTTAGAAATCCCTCACCTAAGGTTTTCTCGGTTCACGATTTTTGTCCGAATGTCTCCTCAATCCACTCCAAAATCTGTAGTGCTTCTTAATCGCAACAAGATTTACTAATTAGGCCTAATTACTCTGAATAATCCAAACCCTAAGTTGGGATTAGAAGACAGTTACCTACGCAGAGGATGAAGTGTTGTCACAGCCTAGGGTTTCGAATGTCTGCTGCTACGCTGCAACAGAGGTTGCAGCAAGTCTGCGCGCGCAAGAGAGCAAGCGAAGGAGAGGGGGAATGTTCTACAGTTGCGCACACAGGAAGAGGAAAGGCTGTTCGTGCGCGCGGGAAGAGGGAGAAGCAGAGTGATAGAGAGGGAAGAGTGAGAAATCGTGGTAGAAAGAGAGTAGAGAGAGAGCGAAATAGAGAACGGGGAATAGAGAGTGAGATCGCAGAGAGCTATACAGTAAGAAATAGAGAAAGAAAGAGGGCAGAAAGGGACACAGAGGGGGCGAGCGGTGGTCAGTGGTGGCTGTGGTTTGTAGTGACAGTGGCGAACAGTGGTGGAGCAAAGGAAATCGTCGCGAGAGAGGAATAGCCGGAGAGAGAAAGAGAGAGAAAACCCGCGAGGGATAAAGAGAGAGAGAGATCAATAGAGGGACGGAGATGGTAGAGGGAATGAGCGGTGGTTGTGGCGGCGGAGGAAGAAGGCGGAGAGGGAGAGACGGCCATGGGAAGGAAGATCGGGAGAAAGAGAGAGGTAGAGAACAGAGAACCAAGAGAGAGAGCGATCGTGAGAAGAGAGGGAAGTGATCGGTGGTTCACGGTGGCAAGTTGGTTGCAGCGGCGGTGGCGGAGGCGATCGGGTGAGGGTGGAAGCGGCTGAGGGAGGTGCTGTGGAGAAGATGAAGAGACGGAGGGAGAGATAGAATGGGAAAAGGGTTAGGGTTTTTTAACCCTAACCCGTTTCTCGTTTTTTTTTAAAAAAAAAAAAACAATTTATAATAAATAGATAAGTAAATGAATAAATTAATAATTAAATAAATATTCATATATATATATATATTTTTTTTATACCCACTTTATATTTAAAGTTCTAATATTTATTAAAATAAGATGTACTTCGAATCGGAAGCACGGATATTTTAAATATACCAAAAACTTAAATTAAATACCTCAAAATCGAAAATCAATATAATTAAAAATTTCTCTATATATATATAAACTGAAAAATATTTCATTTAATTTCATGAACAGGACTACTAGTACGGATACCGCAATATCGATGTTACACAACCCAACTAAGGCCCAATCGTCGATTGTCCACCAAAACCAACCAGTCCTGCCCCTCACTATTGCCTCTCCAGAAAGGGCCATACGACCCGATCGTCATGCCTTTAGGCCGGAGGCACAATCCTCCTCACTTAGGTTGGGTCACATGTGATCACGAAGGCTCGAGTCCAGAGCCTACTAAGAACCTTTGGTAACTTCCATATGCAACTCTAATGATCTAAGGAAACAGGTCGAAGAACTTGTGGAAAATGAACTCAAACGTGCTAATGCGAAAAGAGACGAACTTGCTCAACATGTTACTGGTCTCTCACCGTTCGATTCCAGGGTTTCCACATAATCAATATCTCGTGATGTGTTTCTCCCTCATATAGAGAGGTATGACGGCACTACCGATCCCTAAGACCATCTAGCTCACTTCGTGACTATAATAGTCTCAAGAGACATGTCAGACGCAGCCATGTGCAAACACTTTCTTACAACCTTGAAGGGCAATGTGTTGACATGAATCAATTCACTTCCTCCGCTCAGTATCAAGAGTATCTCTCAATTTCGGTAGCAGTTCAAGATATACTTCGTGATTAGTAGAGAGGCCAAGAGGAAGTCCACGTCCCTCCTCTCATTGTGACAGAGGGACGACAAGCCAATGGGGGACTTCCTTGTTAAATTCAAAACTGGAATGAAAGTCTTGAGCCTAAACCATTCTATTACATTAGCAACGTTACTTACTAGGTTACGACCATTAAGAATGAAAACGCCCATCACAAAGAATCCCCTGTCTACTATATAGGAGTTTTATGCTTCTGCGGAAAATAAATCGCCATAGAGGATGCTAAAGCGTTCGACAAACAATGAAACTGATCAACCCGAAATGAACATAGCCAATCACCTCGACAATCTTCACCTAAGAGGGCCCGACAAGGACCTCCTCAACAACTAAAGTTCATAAGTTACACTCCTCTGAATGAGACACCAAATCAAGTTTTGCTTCAGATTCGGAACAAGCCCTACGTCAAGTGGTCTCCTTGTTCCATGGAAGACGATTCAAAATAGGACAAGACGTGATACTACCACTTCCACCAGGACTACGATCATCTAATGGACGAATGCAAAAAGTTGAAAGACGAACTTGAGTTTCTTGTTTGAAGCAGTTGGCTCCAAAGGTTCATAAATATGGAGAGAAAGGGCCTCCCTCCTCAGGACTCACACACTACGAGGCAGGAAAGTAAGCAAGGCGGGAAGCCAATTCCTGGGGATGCCCACAATTAACTAGACAGAGTAATTTTGCAAGTACAGAGTGAGTATGATCCCTTGGACCCTTACTTTCCGAATCACATCTTAATGGTATTACATGACCAAGGGTATACATAATGGAAGGAGACTGGGCAATAGTGGCTCCAATTTTTCACAAGGTCAAGCCATCTGACTCCATATCCAAAGAAGTCCTTAACACATGTGCTAAAAAGTAGCCTAAGAAGAAAAGACCAATGATCAATTTCAATGACAACGATCTGGTAGGAGTCGATTCGAACCGACATGATTCTCTTGTCATCTCTACAAAGAATGGACAATATGAGATAAGGAGAATTTTCATACATCAGGGGGTTGTCTATAATATCCTCTATTGGAATGCTTTTCAAAAAGCAAAACTTGGGTGATACCACCCGTATACGACACCTTCAAGTTGTATTTGACACATTGCTTGTACATTGGAACACGAGCTTCCAATGCCCTATTAGCTCTATCTTCGTCAATAGCTAACCAAAGGATATAATCATCCCCTAACAGCATGTCATTCTGAACGCCACGTAGTTTGTCCTCTATCATGATACTCCTAATGTCGTTGATACCTAGATGAGTCTACAATGAAGAGCCTTTCGCTATTTCCAATCTGTTCTTTCTGAGTATTGCTTGTAACTTTCAAAGGATTGACTTGGGAATGGCCTTGTTGTACGAAAGTTAAAATTGCCGAAAAGAAAACACGTTAGTGCACGAACGAATTAAACGCCACGTCATATAAAGCATATAGAAGATGACTCGTCAAGATCAAAGCAGTACGTGCTGCATTTACTACTCTACACTAACATCTTTTCGAATTCTTATACGTTTAATGCTACTCTTAAAACCTTTATTACAGATCGATACTAGGAGTCAGGGGCAAGTGATAGAGCACGACCCAAAAGGCCCATTATCGCGAGATTTGAGGCCCTCTAAACCTATAACCCAATGGACATAAGTATCAAAACGTGCTGCAATACGAGATTTATCTCCCAAACCGATAGGCGCGACCCACCCTCTCAGTACTTACCAGTCGGATCTTTCTCGACAGTTAACCGGTCGGTTCCCGTACCTTCTCAGTGCTCGGTACTACTATTTGACTAAGAGCAATATTTATTTTCCCTTAAATCATGGAGACAATTTCTTGTAATCGGGAAGGAAACCTTTGGCTACTGTCAATAAGGAAAGGAATCTTTTAGTGATCCGAACTTTCCTGAATAATAGAATTTTAAATCTTTGAGATCCTTTACTATGATCCCCGTAATTTTGGGATATTTCTATAAGGAAATTAGAGTTTTAACAACCCAAGTGCATACGAAACTCACACACGAAAGCTATATATATCATAACCCAGCCAGCCAGGTATATTCTCTCAACTCATTCATAGTACACAAAGGTAAAACAAAACTCTCTTTCAGTCTATTTTTCTTTTTGAAAACCGCTCTCTGACTTGAGTGTCGGAGTCTTCTCCACCAAAGAGAGCACCTTCTAGTGGTCTTTTGCAGATCTCATCGATCAAGGTCGCCCGACGGCCTATCATCTCATTCAAGTCAACAGAGCAATTATCTGTAGAGCAAAACCCACATCCAATAATAATCGACCCCTAATTCGCTTTATTTCACCCACGGTTTGAAAAATTGGAAGCAATTGATATAATAGCTTTCCCCTTAAATTTATTATCAATAATATACCAAGCTTCATAATAGAAAGCTAAAGGCCCATATTGTATTCATTTTTGGGAAGCACTCGGCTACATTTGTTCAGTGTTGATTTTTATCAACTTCAGAAAGAAAAAGAAAAAAAATAGAAATATTCTCAAGGTATGTCTCCTTGCTCTCCTCCGAGAAGTGATGTGTCCTATGAAATGATAGAGCTGCCTGGTGATCCGTAGATTGAATTGTAGCATGTTCAAGATTTATAAACTTGATTAGGGCATGAAATCTAGGGTTGGATAAGTTGGAAGGATTCTATGGCCTTGATTAGGGCTTTTATTCAATAAGAATGGAAATAGATAGAGCCACGGATCACTACAAAGACATGCCTTATACACAGAAGAAGATATGAAGGGGGAGGGGTTGGCACGTAAAACTCTACCCACTCCTCATATAGGTTATTTTAACTAAATTCTGGCTTTCAGAATGTTTCTTAAATAAATAATTGGACTTGACTTGACCCACACAAAGAAAGTTGATGAATAGCTTTTTGAATGGTGAAAGTTCTCTATAACATCACCTTGGTCAGTCAATCTGAGGTTGATTATTTGTTCGAATAACATTGTCCATTTATATTGTACTGTTGAAACTTTTTAATGGTGCAGCCCTTGCCCTTTATCAAGGAAATCCCGAAATTGAATCACCAAAGACAAGTACAATATTTGCAAGCATGTATAAACACAATTGAGGTAGTAATTAGAAGAATACTACCTCCCTCTTTGCAATATGTGCCCAGAAATATTTCTTTCAATGCAGTGTTGGTAGCTCTGGCAACCAATACAGGCAAAGAAGTCCTCTTGCATTGATGAGTTCTTCCGTTGCTAAAAAAAATCAAAATAATAATTGTTGGATGATATCTTAGAAAATTAGAATCCATAATTTATCGAAATATATAGTCAACCTTTTTTATGATAACTTAGATGATTGTGATTCCTAATTTATCAGAATTTATAGTCAAACTTTCCTATAATATCTTAAATGATCATGATCCTTAATTTATCATAATATATAGTTAGACTTTTCTTTAGTTTATATTAATTATAGTAGTTCCTATAATTATGTTTTGACTATGTTATGATATTTATAGTAGGTTTTTTATATATACTCTGTAAAGATCGATAAATGTAACGAAGATAAATATCTTTCCTTTACTATACTTTGTCAGAAGTATTTTTTTCTCTCTTATACTTTGTTTGTGGTATCAGAGCCGTGTGATTCTTGCCAGCATTAATATTTAGTTACAACCTATTTTTTTTCTTCATTAACCATGTTTATCGAATCAACACAAATCTCCCAAATTTCTCCAAACCCAAACCCTAATTCACTCCAAACCTCTGAAATCCCTCACTCACTCAAATCATCCAACATAAACTCAATGAGGCTAATTTTCATGATTGGTTCTAATCTGTAGTGCTCATGATTAGAATGAAAGGGAAGATGGGTTATCTTACTGGTGAGATTACTCCACCAAATAGTGAGGATGCCTTGTTCAAGACATGGGATGCTGAAAACTCTATAGTGATGTCCTAGTTGATGAATTCCATAGAGTCCAAAATTGACAGAACTTATCTATTCTGTCAAACAGCCCTTGAAATCTAGGAGGCAATTCAACAAATGTATTTTAACCTTGAAAATACATCTCAATGTTTTGAATTTCGTTCAACTATTTGTAACACCTAACAAGGGAGGAAGTTGTCACAGAATATTTTCATACGCTACATGAATTATGGCAAAAGATGGATCTTTTCTGTACAATTTCATGGAAGTGTTCAGATGATGCTATACTTTACAACAAAATGTTGGAGAAGGATCGGATTTTTGGTTTTCTTCATGGATTGAATAAGGAGTTGGATAAGGATACGGGGCTTACACTAGGTACGAAACCTCTTCCATCCATTTGTGAAGTCTTTGCCGAAGGCAGATGTGAAGAGAGTTATAGGAAAGTGATGCTTCAAGAGCCTTTCCATAGCAGAATTCAGCACTCATTGCCAACTATCCTGACCTACCTAATAGCCACACTTAGCGATCTAAAGACATTAAGTTGTGGTGTGATCATTGCCATAAGCCACACCATACTAAGGAAACATGTTAGGAACTTCATAAGAAACCAGCAAATTGAAAACCCAGGAATCAGCGTCGCTCATCAAACTTTGCTCATGTTGTTGAAAGTACAACGGACCACACCAAACCGGCTCCAACAACCAAGCCGTTTACTGTTGAGCAAATGGAAGTTCTCAAGAGTCTTCTACAGAACTCAAAGTCTATAAAAGAAGCTGAGGTTACTCACTCTTCTATAACCACTATTGCACAATGAGGTAATGGATACTGGTACCTTAGACCATATAACTGGATGTTTTACAAACTTGATTGAGTACACCAAGAGTGGTGGAAATATGTCTGTTACCATAACTGATGGCAAGACTTCATATGTGGCTATTCTTGGCAGTGTTGCATATCATGATTTGTATTTGAAATCGGTTCTTTATATTCCTAATTTATAATACAATCTCCTTTCTGTTAGCAAACTTATCAAGGATCACAATTGTAAAGTAATTTTCTTTTCTTCTCATTGTGAATTGCAGTAGCTGTCTTCGGGAAAGATGATTGGTAATGCTGAGGAGTGAAATGGCCTCTACTACTTCACCGGATCTCTACAATAGTCTCTTGCTCCAGAGTAAGTATTCTTTGTCTAGTATCTCTAGTTTTAATGTTATGTTGTGACATAAATGTCTTGGTTAACCTAGTTTTGAGTATCTCTAACATTTGTTTTCAAAACTATTCATTAATAAAGATCATTCTTTTTTTTTTCATTGTGAATCGCATATCTTTGCGAAAAAATCATGACAATCTTATACTCCACATACTCCTCGGTCCTCAAAACCTTTTCACCACGTGCATAGTGATATTTAGAGTTCTACTCACACCTCTAATATAAATGGAGCTAGGTGGTTCATTACATTCATTGATGACCATACTCATGCATGTTGGGTTTATCTGTTAAAAGAAAAGTTTAAAGCAAGGTTTATCATTAAACAGTGTCATAAATTGGTCACTAATCTTTTCCAATCCTCTATTCACATATTTTTGGTACTGATAATGCGAGAGAGTATTTTGCATGTGATCTTAAGGAGTACCTTTTTCAGCATGGTATTTTCCATCAAAGATCATGCACATATACCCCTCAACAGAATGGAGCTACTGAACGGAAGAATAGACATCTCTTGAAGTGGCTCGTGTCTTAATGTTTAACAATTATGTTCCAAATTCTTTGTAGGGGGAAGCTATTTTGACAGCTACCTATCTTATCAATCGAATACATTCAAAACCACTAAACTTTCAAAATCCTTTGCAATGTCTAAGGAATTCTTTCCCACATGTCCGAATCATGAATTTGCTTCCTCTTAGAGTCTTTGGCTGCACTATTTATGTCCACAACACAGTTCTCAATATTAGAAAACTAGATCCTAAAGCCATTGAATGCATATTTATAGGCTGTTCTCCTACTCAAAAAGGTTTTAAGTGTTATCATCCACCATCCCAAAGGATATTTGTTTCTTATGATGTCACATTTTCTGAGTAGCAAAGTTACTATCCCAATGATTCACTTCAGAGGGAGTTACCGAATGCAGAAAATCATTGGGATCCTTCAATTTCTCTACCAATCTTAATTCTAGACCTTCTCAATACTATACAAACACCAATATCCTCTTCCCAACTTACACCTACTTAGGCAGTTGATCAAGGGAGAGATTCAGAACCAACAACTAAGGATGAACTTTGTGTTTACACAAAAAGACCATGAGCTCCTTCTCAAAGCCAATCATTGGATCTGGAGGCAAATCTACTTGAAATTCTAAAAGAAAGTATAATAAATTGGTGATCTAAATGTACCTATTGCTCTTAGAAAAGGGGTAAGGTATTGTACAACTAAATACCCGATTTCAAATTATCTCTCCTATTGTAAACTGTCTCCAAACTATAGGGCATATCTCTCCAAGTTAGATGATATGGAGATTCCTAGACATATCCATGAGGCACTAAATGACCCAAAGTGAAGAGCTGCACTGATGGATGAGATGAAAGTTTTAGAAGAAAATAAAACATAAGAGATTGTCAAACTTTCAAAGGGGAAGAAAGTGATTGGTTGCAAATGGATCTTCACAGTCAAAATTGGTGCAAATGGTCAATTGAAAGATACGAGGCAAAGTTAGTGGCACAAGGTTACACTCAAACCTATGGCATTTACTATAAAAAAACATTTGCTCCTATAGCAAAGTTAAATTCTATCAAAGTTCTATTGTCACTTGTGGCCAACCTAAACTAAGAGTTGCATCAATTAGATGTCAAGAATGCATTTTTAAATAGTCACCTTGAAGAAGAAGTGTACATGAAATTACCTCATGGATTTGATGAAGATAACTCGTCCAACTCAATGTGCAAGCTAAAGAAATCTCTGTATGGCCTAAAACAATCCCCCTGGAGATGGTTCACCCGATTCAGGGATGCTATGAGGTGATTTGGCTATACACAAGGATAGGCAGATCATACTTTATTTGTGAAATAAGCAACAGATGATAAAAGATCCATTCTGATTGTGTATGTTGATGATATGATAATTACAAAAAATAATACAACAAAGATAAACAATCTCAAGGGACTACTCAAATCAGAATTTTAGGTCAATGATCTTGGAAAGTTTCAATACTTTCTTGGAATGGAGGTAGCTAGGAGCAAACAAGGCATCTTTATATCACAAAGAAAGTATACACTTAACCTGCTAAAGGAAACTGGGAAACTTAGGTGCAAACCAGTTGGAACTCTACTAGAAAAAATTGGAAGATCACTTATTAGATCACTAAGATTGATCCACTGGTGGATAAGGGCAAATACCAATGATGGGTAGAAAAGTTGATATATCTATCACTCACTAGACCTAATATTTCTTACAGTATTAGTGTGGTAAGCCAGTTTATGCATTCACCTACTAGACGACATCTAAAGGGTACACCTAGAAGAGGATTGTTTTCAGAAAGAATGAAAAAAGGGATATTGAAGGGTTTGTTGACTCAAACTGGGCAGGAGCAGTGGACTCAAAATCAACCATAGGATATTGCACAAAGGTATGGGGAAGCATAGTATCCTGGGGAAGCAAAAAACAAACCGTTGTTGGTAGAAGCAATGCAGAAGTAGAGTACAAGGCAATAACTTAAGGAATATGTGAGCTAATTTGGATCAAGAAATTGCTGAAGGAGTTAAGAGTCTTTATACAAAGGCCTATGAAGTTGTACACTGATAGCAAGATTGCTACCAATATCATTCACAATCCTATTCAACATGACAGGATGAAGTATATTCAAATTGACAGGAGTTTCATAAAGTTTGAAATTGATAATGGCACAATCAATTTACAATATATTCCTACAAAGCTTCAAGAAGTTGACAATCTCACTAAGACATTAGTGAAGTGAGGGTTTGAAACTAGTGTTATCAAGATGGAAATGACTGATATTCATTCACCAGCTTGAGGGGGAGTGTTAGACAATATCTTAAAAAATTAGAATCCCTAATTTATCAGAATATATAATCAAACTTTCCTGTGACATCTTAGATGATCATGATCTCTAATTTATCGGATTCATAGTCAAACTTTCCTATGATATCTCAGATAATCATGAACTCTAATTTATCGAAGTACATGTTAGAGTTTCCTTTAGTTTATATTAATTATAGTAATTTCTATAATTATACTTTGACTAGGTTATGTTAATTATAGTAAGTTTGTTGTATATATACTGTGCCAATTGATCGATTAATATAAGGAAGTGAAGTACTTTTTCTTTTCCTACACTTTGTTAGGAGTATTTTTTTTCTCTCCTATACTTTGTTCAGTAAAAAACACAAAGTAAAATGGAAACATAGGAACAACTGAAATGACATTGTTACTTATGTACAGAAGAAAAGAAGCTCATCCCAAGCAATGAATTAATAGGAAAAAATTCAAAATCATGAACTGTCCTCTAAAGAAACTTCACAAAGATGAGTTCAAGCACAAGAAGTTGGCCAGCAGACATTGATTCAAATTAGGCACGAACAAATCCGTCACTGATCTGTTTAACCCTCAGCGTCAGATATATTAAAACTATTGTTCCCATACTTGACCTGGCAAAAAAAAAAAGCCATGTAAATGACATTAAGAGATAAAAGAGACTGCAGAGGTCATACAAATATATAATCTAAGGGAAAAAAAAAAGAAATGGTAAATTCTAGTGGCCTGGCTCTTGGATGTGTTGTGCTTATATCTTTTTGCAGTAGAAGATATTCTTTTCAGAGCTCAGTGAGAGTACAAAGTAACCAAACTATGCATATTATTGTCATTTCAATGAAACTTAAGTTTTATTCAAGATATGTGAAGTCCAAGTGCCAAATTACAACTTGTGATTTCCCCGGTTTAAGTGGTCGCTGTCATTTGGGCAAGCCCCACAGCATCTCCTAAACAACCTCCCTCCCTCTCCCAGCCCCATCCAAACCATCCAGAACAGAACCTGCTATTGGGAGCTATGATGGCTTCCAGAATCAACGGGGCCAGTAATTGTTGCATCTGAATATTCATTTATGAGGGTCCCAGTCCTGCTTATTTAATGCCAAGCACAACAAAGTTCTGATAAAAATTATAAAACTTTTCCCTACATGTCTCCACAACCAAATTTGTTCATTGATTGAATTGCTGTCTGACTTTTTACATTATTCAACACCAATTCATATCTAGTTTTATTGTGCATCATCAAACTTGAATATTTATCAATAAGAATGGGTTTAGTACTTACAACACTGAGAACAAAAGTACTACTCTTCTGGAATCAAACGAGGCAGATCGCTTTAATTTCCTCCCTCTGCTTGGTGTGTCATGAACCCTTTCAGTTGCTGACCTATCTGTCAATGGCATTATCATAAACCGTCTTCAGCAATTAGCATCTGTGAATTTACTAGTAGGGGGTGGGGATGTTTGAAAGTTGGCAATGCATTTCTTGGGAGCTTGAGGTTAAAGAAAAGAAGCAAACTACTCTGGAGAGAGAAAGCCAGGTATCTTAGAGAATGATCTAGTACATATTAAGGTCTTTTATTGAGTAAGTGACATCTTTGCCATGGAAGTGTTATGGTGTTCAAACAAGAATGCCGGATGAGCATAGCAGAAAAGAATATTTTAAATGATGGAAATGAGTGCACACACAACATATACAACTCACCCTGAGAACACCTGTAACAGTGTAGGAGCACACTTGTTAAATCCATTCTGCATGCACCGAGGATGAGACAAAAGTGGCAAATATAGAAGTAAAAGGTAGCAGTGGAAAATGGAAAAAATGGTACTGGTAACCTGAGGTGATCAAGGACAAAATTGCAAAGGGTAGAAAGGGATGGAGTGACAGCAGTACTCGTGTGTACAGAGGGTGTAGGGATAAGGGTAGCATTCTGGACTAATTCAACTGTACAGTTAATTTTACACTTGTAGTGAAGAATGGTTCATCTCCACATGGATGTAAGCAAGTTTTTGTAGAACAATGTGAAACTTGTGCACACTCATTTTCATCATGCTAATTTTAGTTTTCCATTGCACTTTGTCTTGCATGCCTGTTTTAACACCACAACATTGCAAAAATCCCAACAAAATATATGGCTAATATAGGCTTGAATTCCTTTGAACATGCTACTACATTAGCTGCCAAATTATCTAAATCTAGTTGAAGTAAACTAATTTTTCATATGATCAAATGTGTTGCTCCCATAGATGCAGTACTTGGAAGTAAGGTTAATTCTTGTAATAGGAAAAATATAAACATTGAACAGTTCTCTTTTTCGTTCAGTTATTTTGTTGCAAAATAGTCCACAGAACGTACAAGGGAAAGAGCACTCCTCTGACCAAAATTTTCCAGGTTCTAAGAGCAATTATGGTATATTGCCTTTACCATGCAAAGCAATGAGCCTATGATAATGGAACCGTTACTCCAGTATATGCAATCCATTTTGGTCTGAGCAATGTTCAGTTTTGCTTGAGTTTCAGGTTCTATTGGCCATAAAGAAAAGAGTAAAGAGCCAAAGAGCTGACGGTAGAATTAAGAGTTATTATACAGGACAAAAGCACAAGACATGCGCTAGTGGCCTTTTCTGAAGGTTGATCATCTAGCTGAAGAGCCGTCTCAAACTAATTTGGCTTAAAAATTTTGTGATGCCTTAAAAATTATTAAATAATTATTAGACATTTTATTTGGTCTCATGAATGGTGTCTTGAGCTTTAGCTAAGTATAAATAAATAAACAAATAATTGTATGAATTAAATCATGCATCTATAAGTCAAACAGCCAGGACCAGATCTTCTGAGAGGTATTTTTTGCATAGTTCAACTCTATCACAAGCATTTTAATTTTAATGTCTTGCATTATTTTCCGTCAAAAGACCACAGCTTGTTTTCCATCCAAAAAAAAAAAAAAACAACCAACAGGAAGTCGTAAATTATGGAACAGGAATGCAATGCAAAAAAGAATGATTGCATACCTCTTGAAGTAAACCTGAGAAACACGTTAACATTGTTCATCAAAATCTGCATCAATTTTGAACCTATATGCAAATTAATTTGTTGCTGGAATGCCTTCTGCAGATGCTGTTAAGTACCCAGAAAAAAAAAAGAAACATAAAAAATAATCAAACATAGATAACTTGGCAGACAGTGGCTGATAATAGTCAGTTAAGGTCCTCAATAACAGAAGGCACCAATTTTATGGGGTTGTATTTGCACATATGTGCAAAGAGGACTTACAACTAAAGCACTCTCAGTTTTAGAGATCCCAATAGTTGCATCACTGGTTCCAGGTGTTTCAGAGTTTCCCTTTTCAATATCCACATGCGCCACAGGTGAGGTATAGTTGTTTGCAGTTTCCAAAGCTACATTGATGCATTTCTGGCAGTCCCATTGGGCATCCAGGCATATCTGATCTTCAAATGCTCTGGGAACTCTTAAAAAGCTTAAAAATGCTAAGGGGGCCTCATATTGCTGCTCAGTGTCTCCTTCACAAGGCAATACTGAAATGGTGTAGACGTCTTGGCCCTGCATAAATGAATAACATCAAAGTTTCTCAAGACATGTGAACTCAAAATCTATAAATTTCCAACCATTCTACATACATAAGGCCCAAAGAATATGACTGAAAATGAAGATCAAATTCCAAGTTTTCCAAAAAAAAAAAAAAAGTAAAAATCACAAATATCAAAAGAAAGAAAAGAAAATAGGTCGGAAGAGATGCATGATGGACTAAGTTTAGGACATGTATAGTTCCATGAGATACCATTTGGGATGAAGCTGAAATTTATATTAGGGCGTAGTACAACAATGCTTTTAGTGTTATAATTCTAGGGAAAATAAAATTTGATAATTCAAAAAAAATGTATTATTAGATGGTTCTTAATAAATTTGGGATTCTCTAAGAAAATAAATAACATCTTTAATTACATTCCCAAACCCAAGTTTCTAAGATTTGGAAACATTTTGGCCACCAATAGGTTTTTGGCCATGGAACATCAGAGGATAGGTGAAAATGTTGTAATGTTGTCGAAGAAGTTAATTCCTGAACCAAATGCATCTTAGCTGATAAAATGTTCAAATACATATGTATCATGTACATTTTTCATACACACATATATACACATATATGTATACACGGATATACAGATATGTATATATGTACTTGATGATACAATTTTTACCTTGTTGTAAATGGGGTTGTAGTTGCTAAAGCTGATTTTGATTTTGTTGTTATCCCTATAAGCTTGTGTGTTGGTAGAAATTGGTTCTAATTCAACAAAGTTACAGCTTATCTGAATGTTCAACGATATTGGAATTCCTTTAGGTTTAACCAGCGGTAGATTGATGCCAGCTAGGATTGATAACTAGGGGAGGATTCCACCTTTGGAGCCGGATCTTACCTGTCTGGGCATAGTAATTTGGTGAAACATAGTTAAATGTAAGGTGGCAATGGAATGTTGGGATTTTAACCATTTCTACATCATGGTTCCACTCTCCTCTGTGTTTAGTCAATAAGTTTCTAAAGAAGCAATATAGATCATCACATGGTACTACTATTGATATTGTGGAAGGATTCTATTGTTTGAGCTAGATCTCACCATGTTTAATTATGACTACTTAAAATTTTTGGCGGTCGAAAAAGGAAAGCAAGTTATAGGAATTATCAATCGCAAATCGGAGATCAAAATCTTTCACTTTCTTCTAGTCATTTTCCCCTTATAAAGAGAGAATCAAAGCAATGTGTTCTTGATGATGATTAGATATGGTGAGATCTGGCTCCAACAGTAGAATGCTCTCACAATTATCAATCCCAGTCTCTTGTGGCATTAATGCATTTCTAGAAACAAACCATTTAGTAAACCTAACAGCGTTCCAATATTGAACATTCAGATAGGTTATAATTTTGCTGAATTACAACCAATTTCTACTGCACAAAATGTGGATACAAACAAAATAAAAATTACAGCTTTAGCAGCAACACCCTACTTCACAGTAAAATAAAAATTGCATCATCGATTTAATATGGACTTGTTATTATCTGTTAGGCTGCATTTAGTTCAAAAAGCTACGGGTCACAAGAAAAAAATTAGAAATTTGGCTTTGGAATAATTTATAAAGATGTTATTTACCTTACCCCAACTAAAAAAGAAATCTAATAATACTCCACCTTTCACCTAAAAAATGGAAATAATTTTTCATACAGAAGCTTGGAATGTGAGAGAAATTAAATCTCAACTCATAAAAATTAAAAATTACAAAGAACATAAGCAAGCATTCTTAGAAATCATCATGATTTGGAAAACTGAAACATCTCAGAAAATTTGTCAAACAACAACAACCAAGCCTTTTTTCCTGCTAAGTGGGGTTCCTTTTAGCCATTTTACTCTATTTCAGCATGCTCACCTTCAAAGTCAACATTTGTCAAACTCAAATCTAAAATTTGCAAAATATTATAATGCAAATATCCAAAAATAAATAAAAAATACGTAAAATTCACCAAGAATTCAGCACAATCAAACAGTCAAAACCACAATTCAATCCTATAAAAATTGGAAAAGGGAGAGAGGAATTGAGAAAATCTACCAATGCAGGGTAAAAGAAACGAAATCAAGCAGAAAATGAGCTTAAAATTTTAAAGCGGAGACGCTAAATCTTGACGAGAGAGAGAGACAGAGAGAGGAAGATCTCAGTAATTAGAAGCTGAGTGAGAAAAAAAATAAATAAATGAGCTACTGAGAAATCTCACCTCTTCGCTGGAATTCACAGCCATTGGAAAACTTAGTGAGAGAGAGAGAGAGAGGAGTGATGCCCGAAATATGAAGAGAGAGAGAGAGAGAGGATATGAACGTTACATAGAAAAGAGGACTGAGTTATTTCCTGTTATTTTTTTTTTCAAGTGACGGTCCTGATCGCGACATTCATCATCTCACGGCAATATTTTCTTCCTCTTCTCTCTCTCTCTCTCTCTCAGCCTGACCGATTTGCCCTTCACTTCTCTTTAAAATTCTTTTTCACCCTCTTGTTTTTCATTTCCATTAACTTTTTTGAATATTAACTCCCACGAGAAATTAAATGGCCACATTTTCATTCCATTGAGATATTTTTAAAAAATTCCTAATTTTATTACTAAATTAGTAAGATTTTTCCATCAATTACCCTCCAAATTTGACGATTTTATTTTAATAACACTTGAAAATTTTGCCACAATATTTTTTTTAGGCTATAAAACTGATAAATTGAATAAATTGGGTTATTTTCCTTAATATTACATTTAAGATTAAAAATGATATTAATATTGTGATTTTTATTTCAGTTACAAAAATATTGAAAATAATTTTTAGAAAACCAAATTCGGTTTATTTATTCTCAAAAATTCTATTTTCGTGAAAATGTACACAGACATTTTTTTTTTTAGCTCAAAAGGTGACCCTCTATATAAAAAATATAAATTCTGTGAAAAGTAACATTAAACATGAATCAACTAAAAAAATAATTGAATATGAATAATAAGTATGTAAATCTGGGAGGTATAAATGAAAAAATATATATTTATTAAATACGTTCAAAGAATAAGCAAAACCGATTTTTTTAAATTTATTTTATGAAAACAACTTTTAGAAAATTAACTTCAAAGTGACTTTTTGAAAATTATTTTTAACATTTTTGTGATAGAAATAAAAACTGCGATATCAATATCATTTTTAATTTTAAAAATATCTCTGAATAAATGTGTATAATATTTCACATGGACCAAGAAAGTGCATTAGATAAGTTATATTTGTAGGCGCCAAATATATGAAAAATTTCCCAAACTAGAATAAATAAGGCCCACTTTTCTTTTCTTTTTTTTTTTCCTTTGATGTGATTGAAAATTTTTCCACTTAAAATTTATATTATTTCACACAAAAGAGACATATATGAATATTTATGATAAATAATTCTATAAAAATTTATTGGTCTTAATAATATTGTTTGACTCAAAAAAAAAAAAAAAAAAAAAGAACCGGTGATTGTTTATGTGGCACATAATTGCATTAAAAATGTCTAGATATATTTTAACTACTAATTTGTGTTATATGGAAATTTGTTAATTTTATCCTTTTTTTTTATCAAATTTCACTACTCATTAGATAGTAGAGGATAATTTTGGAAATCTTATTTAAAAAAAAAAAAAAAAGAAAAGAGGTAATTTAAAATATGTCACATTATGATTGTTGTGGAGATTTATTTATTTCCTTGTGCCTTTATGCATCTTACCTTCAATCAAAATGAAATGGGAAAAGAAAAATTGTAGGGTAGGTGACCCTTGTAATTATTCACAAAAATATCATAAAAGGCATATGTGGGACAGGTTAAAGCCATGACTGTCCCCTACTCAAACCCTTGAGATCCAATTAAATTCAAGAAAATCCATTTTAAGGATCTTCCCTAAAATTTTAAGTCATTTTTTTTTAATATAGCAATAATGCATTTTCTTGTCATCATCTGTATTTGTTTAGCTCAAAAGGGAAAAAAAAAATCCTTTAAAAAGAAATATAAATAATATTAGAAGCATAAGAGCTAATAATTAGATATTATCTAAAACTACAGTTACCACCAAAATTATCGAGATCAACTAGTTCAATTAATAAAATTTTTTACTATAATATCAAAATATTTTAACATTAAATTTATGAATATTAAGTTATGATAATTAATAACAAAGTAGACTAAATCATAAATTTAAAATTTAATTTTTTTAAATTAAAAAAAGATTATTTGATAGTCCCGATCCACTTGACTTTCTTCATTTATATCTCTAGTAATAATGACGTAATTTATAATTTTGCGCATTTTTTTTAGTGTAAATTTGCATTACTGCACAAGATAATTTTGTAAATCTTTTTAAATAAAAACAGTTTAAAAATAATATAAAATAAAAATTATTTATATTTTTAATTCAAATTTTTTTTAAAAAAAATTGTTGCTAACTGCTGTTGCATTTGTTAGTAACAATCCAAAATTAGAAAATGAAAGCCAAAACTTGGTGGAGATATAACAAGAGAGGAAGTAGGGGTGTGCAGTATTTGGTGATAATCGAATATCCGAACGAATCAAATTAAATTTGAATTCGATTTTTGTTTTCAAATCGGTTTTCGATTAGAATCGAATTTTCAATTTGGTTTTTGGTTCGAGTTTCGAATTAAAATTTTTAATACGAATTCAAAGCGAAAACCTAATTAGGGTTTTTAATTATTTTATTTTTTATTTATTTTGATTATTTATTATTTATTTTCTTTTCTTTTTATCCAAACTTTAGTTGGTAATTTTTTTTTTTAAGCAAGTAATAAAATAGTAATTAAAAAATTTATTCTTTTATCGATTTGAATTTAATTAAATTAAATTTATATAAAAATTTATATCTTAAAAATTAAAATCGATTTATTTATTTTATTCGATTCAATTCGAATTAAAATCGAAATCTAAATTTTAAATTTAAACAAATTAAATTAAATTTTTAATTTAAAATTAAAAAATATTAAATTAAATTAATCAAATCAAATTAACCAAACAATTTTAAAGCCGAATCGAGGAACACCATTTGGAGGGACGAAGGTGAATGTTGGTAGGGGAGGGGGGAATTGGTACTTCGAAATGCATGTGAATCACGGGTTGCATACTGTTACTTTTTTTGTCAGAGTCCCGCCTTTGATTCCTTTTCCTCGTTGACTTGGGCCCAGACCATTTTGTCTAATTAGCCCGTGAGGCGCGTAAAGTCCAAACACACGTAAGAATTCTTTTTTTTTTTTTTCAAACCGTGGTTTCACCACCCTAACCATCTCATTATTAAAAGTTTTATTTTAATTAATCTGAATCAATTTACTATCGATTCCATTATTAGAAGGAGATCTTCTAATGATATTTTTTTCGTATATAAGAAGACTCAAATCTAAACGTTTGGTTAAAAGACGAGGTGTCCTTCCCATCACGCCAACAATTCATTGGTATAAACATTCTTTAATGGGATCAACCATCAATATCAACACATCTCTCTCTCTCTCTCTCTATATATATATATATATTTGTTACAAAGAAGTAATGAAATCCTTAAGGTGATAGTCTAGTAATCATAACCATCTCTTCCAATTTAAAGATTTTAGTTTAAATATCTGTGTAATAAAAAAAAATAGAGATAACAAAAACTCACAAAAATATATATAGTCATAAAAGTTCAAACAGTCAATCTCGAGAAAGATATTTAAATAAAAACTATTTATCACTTGAATGTCTTTACAAGGACACACTCTCTCTCTCATTGGAAATAGAAAGAAATGAAAAAATAGAAATATATATAAAATGATATGTTTACAAAAAAGAAAAATATCAAGAAACTTATAAATATCAAAATATAAAAGTTTTTATATAAATATTAATTATTTTACAAAAATAATAAAATAGTCAATTTTATAATAAGAATCTAAAATGATGAGATTTGTAATTATTAGTTATAAAATAAATAACAAAAAAAATAAATATTATAATTAAATAAGTAAATAATTCATTAAATATGAGAAAATATTTAAATTTAAAATTATAAAAACTTTTTATGTAGATATTAACTAATTTAGTATGTTGAGTTACTACAAAAATGAAAAATATTATGAAAACGTTAATATTGATAAATTTATGTATAACATAGGTATAAACCACATCAAATTGTAGTAAGTTGACAAATCTAATTTTGTGAATTGAAATTTCTTGTAATCATAGTTTATGAATTGAATATTTTGTTATCGGGGATTGAATCACTAATATTTTATTAAAAGTAGACTAAGAATCTCAATTAATGAATAATAATTATGATTTAAAATAAATATTTTACAATAATCAACGAGTTTTTATCATGATACTTTGAAAACTATCAACATTGATATCTTCGTTCCACCCTTAGTAGTTAAAAGAAACCTAGAGAGGGTGAATAGCTTTATTTGAATAATTTTGACACTAATAGTGGATTTAAATAGAAATCTGGTGAGTGTTGGTTAAAACAGAGGAGAGCAAAAGAGTTGTAGAGGAAAATAAAGATGAAAACATAGGATTTTTTATAGTGGTTCCACCAAATCCGATATACATTCACTCTCAGGACTCCTTCCTGGATTTTTCACTAACTACCACAAGAATACAAACTTGATTATGGTTCAAGTTAAACCGTCACAATGTTTATCTTCAAACACTAACTCTTCAACCTTCCTCAGGCTGATGCTTTCTTTCTCTAAACCCAAGACTATGAATATCTCACAAATTTTCAAAAATTTTGTACAAAAGGAATAAATGATACAAATATAGAGGTTTTGATCCTCAAATGTGACTTTCTAAGTGCTTATATCAGATTTACACATAGAAGAGAAAAATGGAATGAAAAACAGAGTGTGCTTCTTTAGGAACATAGTATATTGATTGAGCAGTAAGTTGTTTTTTCTTTTTTTTTTTTTTTTTTTTTTCCGAGGAGCAATTACTATGATCATTTGAGTGAGCAACCACCTTAATCCCACTGTTGCTTCGATATTTATATTTCTCTTAAAGGAATCGTTGAGCGGTAGATAAGTCTGTAGCACGTTCACTAAAAGGATTTTGAGTGGAAGCTTGTGCTGTGAACATAGTTATAAAACCCGGACCGACCCGCCGGTCGAATCGGGTCAACCCCTCATCCGTATGGTGCACGGGTCGGTCCATTAGATTGACCGTTTATGTAATTGACCCGAAAAAACCCGCGAGCCAATGCGGGTTAACTGGAAAACCGTATGACCCGCGGGTTTAGATCTATCCCAGAGAGAGAGAGAGAGCGCAACTCAGTCGCAAAGGTACAAACGTCATTCCGACCAGAGAGAAAGAAAGAGAGATATAGAGATAGAGAGATTTTTTGGATTTGCTGTCTACGTGTGAATCTCCGGCAATGTCGACCGTCGTTCCGATCTTCAAGGAAGATCCCGTTCTTTTCGTCGTTCGTTTCACCTCCGAACTCACTTGGGGCGATGCTGGTCTTGAGATTGCAGAGGCACAAGTTGGGAGCTTATGTGTGGAGTTACAAAAATGTATAGTGATGAGAAGGTTAGATTTAACCTCCTTCCGTTCGTCATTCTTACCTCTGTAAAAGTTACCCAACACAAAGAAGAAGAAGATTAGATGGGCAAAAAAAGGAAGTGGGTTCCATCCTGTAAAAGTTAACCAAAGAAAAGGAGATTAGATGGGCTAAAAAGAAAGTGGATTACACGTGCCATTTGTTGTCTTCCACGTAGCCTTCCTTCCCAAATATGGATTAATACCAACATAAAAAAAAAATCATTAATATTTTATATTTAAAAAATATAATTATATATATTTTAAAATTTTAAAATAATAAAAAAATAATCGACGGTTAAACCAATGACCCAACGGTTCAACCGGTTGAACCTTAAATTTTAAGATATATGGGTCAATATACGGGTCGGGTTTAATAACTATGGCTGTGAATGGATCAAGTGCAGCAGCTCGAGTTCGAAAAGGAAAAGAAGAATAATCAGGTAATTGCATGTTTCACACTGAGAGCAAATCTAAAGATAATTTTTAGATCACTCGATATATGCATTATCCGGGACTACAAGTCTTGGTGAGTTTCATCAGTTTCTTTACAAAATTCATGCAGGGTGCCTTCAATGTACTTTCTTAATTTGCCCTAATTTCCGTTAATTTCTCTTACTTCCTTCACACTCTTTTCAAACCCTTCGATTCTATAATCCATATTGTCTAATTTTTCATTTACTTGACTTTAAAAGCCATCAATCCTATCTGTAAACTTTGTCTCCATAGTATCCATGCATTCAAAAAATTGATTCCACCTATGGTTAGAGTGAGAAGATTCTTAGGTTAGAATCATCTAAAATCTCTAATTCCTAGCCTTCTTATTTCCCCTCCAATCCCTGGCCTACTCATTTTGTTCATCATGTCTTTGCTCAAAGTGTTCTGCTTCCCATCCTCTTCTCCTTATGACCCAAACATCATTCTCAAAAACCCAATAGGCTCTATGTAAGGTAAGAGTATTGATGTTGTTTTTCATATTTAATTCTACTTTGGTCTCCTTATGCAGATTTATCCCTTGTTCAACCAAGATTTCGATTATTACACTAGCATAGGGTAGATTGATGCTTTGAAAGGCTTTGGCCACTAGCATGAAATAGGGAATTGGGTAGTGCAAACCTGGGTTATGTCTCTTCTAAAACAAGCCATCAACTAAAAATCTTCCCTGTAATGGAGGTATAATTTCCTCATCTTGGTCTAATAACCTATGTGATTAAGAAATGTAGAATTCTTTCATGAAAGTTTAAGTCTATAGCATTATTGTTTACTTTCGCTAACCCAGGATCATCAAACACTGTCCTAGAATCATCAATTATCTCAGAGTGTAGATATAATACACATCGGCTATAATTAACCCATTCTAAGCCAGTTTCTTTACATGTAGTTCTAGGATTAATCTCTATCTCATGCCTATCAACATATGTTTAAAGAGTACATGGCTGCACTTCATCCTCAACCTTAAAAAGAGAGGCATCATCTTTAGTCCACCTATTAATAATGTTTATATTATTAAAAAAGAGTCTAATTGGTCATTCATAGATATTTTTATTTGGATGTAGAAGCTATTAAAGACAGAACAGATGCAGAACTTCATCATACTTAAACTCAATCGACCTTAAAAACTTATAATCTATAAGTCTGTCGTGGGTAACATTTCTATTTGAGAAAAATTTTTCAAAAAGCTTACTCTTATCCAAGGATGGAAAATCCTTCTTGTTGTACTTGATAGTGTTAGATGGCTCCGATTTAACAACATCTTGTTTCCCTTTCGATTTCATATCGCCATGGAGATATAAAGTTCTGGATTAAGGCAAGAGAGAGAGAGTGGAGGTTTTTATGGAAGGGAGTTTGAACAATAGAGGAAGAAAGAGTGGTGATATTTCTGAAGAATCTTTAGAGTAGTATGTAGAGGTATTCAACTTCACGTAGGTGAGAAGAAATAATGTTGAAGAGTTGATGTTTTGGCTTTGAGGAATGTGCCAAACTTATGTGTGTAGTAATGTATTTGAAAGGGGTGGTTGCATGTAGAGAGAGAAAGAGAGAACTTTTTGATACTAAAATTTAGTTTGTGAGAGAGTTTATACAAGAGTGAAGATTTCGTGATGATTTAGGTGAAGATTTTCTGAAGTGAAGTGAGATGGGTTGCAAAGTCTCGCAAAATGAATTGATGTATCTATTTGTTAATTATTATTAAATGGTTGAATTGAAAGAGATAAGTCGTATGGATGTGGAGGAGAGATAGAGGAATGAGGTTAAAATGTGTTTGATGAGTGAGAGAATATGTTGTTTTAGTTTTGGTTGAATTGACTGCTCTTTTAGTTATATGATCATGATTGGATGTGAGAAGGTAATCCAAATTTTTGGATTTTGTGATATGTGAAGAATGAGAGAATATTTTTAGAGAGAGAGAATTTTGATTGAATAGTGTGTACATGCACACCAAATTATTATTATTTTTTATTCATATTTTTATATATTTTTTTATTATATAAATTTTTTATATTGTTTTATGTTAATAAATGAAAATGGGTTTGAACTCAAAATGTTTTAAATTTTAATAATGATCGAGCTGCTATTTGCCTAACAATAAGTTCAACTGTACCTATATGCAGTAGACCGTCTGGTATAGTATGGTCAACCGCATTAGATGTGCGGTGGGCCGTTTCTTTTAAATTGGTCAACCATCTTACTGGCGATTAGCCATGTGACATACACATGGTTGACCGTTTTGGTTCACAGTAGACCGTCTAATCAAAATTATTACATCGATTGACCATTTGAGATATACTCTTTTTTTAGTTCAGTTATTTTTCAAAATCTAACATTTCTAATTCTCTTCTTAAATTATAAAATTCACTTTTGTCGAGTGGTTTTGTAAATATTTTTGCTATCTGTTTTTGAGTGTCAATATACTCTAGAATTATATCATTCTTCAGCACATGATATCTAATAAAATGATGTTTGATCTTTATGTGGATGTTCTGGATTTTTTATTAAATTGATGACACTAGTGTAATCACATCTATTTGGAATGCATTCTACTTCAATTCTATAATCTTTCATCTGATGTTTGATCCACAATAGTTGAGTATAGTATTGTCCTATTGCAACGTACTCAGTTTCAATAGTTAAGGTTGCGATATTGTATTGTTTCTTTGACGACCATGAAACTATCATGCTTCCAAAGAATTGACAAATACCACTAGTAGTTTTTCTATCAACCCTACAACTTGCATAATCTGCATATGAGAAACCATGCAATTAAAAGCTAAAATTCCTATCATGCCATAAACCTAAGTTCACAGTATCTTTCACATACCTAAGAATTCTTTTAACGGCTTTCAAGTGTGACTCTTTGGGATCTAATTGAAATCTAACACAAAAACACACACTGAATTGAATGCTAATTTAGAAACTATAAGATAGAGAAGTGAACCTATCATGTTTCTACATAACTTCTGATAGATTGACTTTCCTTCCTTGTCTTTGTCTATTCTAATAGTTATGCTCATAGGCGTAATGCTTTCTTTGTAGCTCTAAAACCAAACTTATTTATTAATTTTTTGGAGTATTTGGTCTGACTTATAAATATTCCCTTCTCAATTTGTTTTATTTAAAGACCCAAGAAGTTATTTAATTCATCCATCATATTCATTTCAAATTCCTTCTGCATTGATTTAGCAAATTTTTTGTAGAAATTTTCATTAGTGCTGCCAAACACTATATCATCTATGTATATTTGTAGTATTAGAAGATCTTTATTATTTTTCTTAATAAACAAAATGGTATCCACTTTGTCTCTATTAAAACCATTTTAAACTAGAAAATTATTAAATCTTTCATATCAAACTCTAGAAACTTGCTTTAGAGTATACAAGGCTTTTAACAGTTTAAACACATAGTTTGGAAATTTTGATCTTCAAAGCCTGGAGATTGTTTTACATATACTATCTCAGTTATTACCCCATTCAGAAAGGCACATTTTATATCTATTTGATAAAATTTAAAATTCAAGTAGCATGTGAAGGCAAAAAGCAATCTAATTGCTTTTAGTGTAGCTATAGGTGCGTATGTTTTATTATAATCAATGTCTTCTTCTTGATAGTAACCTTTTGCCACTAATCTAGTTTTGTTTCTCACGATAGTGCTATATTCGTCTAAGTTATTTCTAAATACCTATTTCGTTTTAATAACTGATTGATCTTCAAATCTAGGGATTAAACTTCACACTTTGTTTCTTTCAAATTGATTCAATACCTCTTACATTACTAATATCCAATTTTCATCTTTTAAGGCTTCACAAGCATTTTTGGGTTCTATATTCAAGATGTGCGCTACAATTTCACATTGTATCTGTAGAGCTAATATAATTCTAACTCTAGATTGCACATCTCCTATCATATTTTCTACATTCACACTATTTTTAATTGTTAGAAACTTAGTTTCTTGTTTATGGCTATTAAGAAGGATAAGTAGAGGGTCATATTCTACGTTTTCATTCTTAGGCTCCTCCCCTTGATTATTTTCTATAGGTATTGGTTCTAGTACATCTCATCATCAATGATCATTATCTCTCTCTTATAGTCCTCAGATTCACCAAATTTCACGTGAATGGATTTCTTAACTACCATTGCTCTTTTATTATAAATTCTAGATGTTTTACTATTAGTTGAGTATCCTGAGAATATACCTTCGTCACTCTTTACGTCAAATTTCCCTAACTGTTTTTTTTTCATTGTTTAGAATATAGCATTTATATCCAAATATATAGAAGTATTATATGTTAGGTTTTCTATCTTTATATAATTCGTAAGGGTTTTCTTAAAAATTGGTCTAAATATAGCTCAGTTCAGTATGTAACATGCAGTATTTATGATTTCTGCTAAAAAATATTTAGGTATGTTATGTTCAGAGAGCATAACTCTTGTTATTTCTTCTAATATTCTGTTTTTCCTCTCTACAACACCATTCCGTTGAGGAGTTCTAAGAGTAGAGAAGTTGTGACCAATCTCATTTTCTTCATAGTATTCCTTTAATTGATTATTTTCAAATTCTCTACCGTAATCACTTCTTATTTTTGATACTATATATCCTTTCTCGTTTTGAAGTTTTTTACAGAGTTTTATAAACTCTAAACAAGCTTCCTCTTTTTTTGCCAAAAAGAGAACCCATGTGTACTTTGAATAGTCATCGACTATTACAAATTCATAATATTTTTCTCATAAGTTTTGGGTTCTAATTGGACCAAATAGATCCATATGAAGTAACTTTAAGGGTCTCGAAGTAGAGATCACATCCTTATATTTAAATGAAACTCTTGTCTATTTTCCTTTCATGCAAACATTATATATTCTATCATTTTTAAATTTTAGTTCTAGGATCCTTTTACTAACTTTTTCTTTGTTAATTTTTTAATCAGATCTATGCTTCCATGTCCTACTCGTCTATGCCAAAGCTTGGATCAATCTTTATCCCTAATCATCAGGCAAGATTCATCCATGGTCTCTGTTTTATCAAAATTTATCACATATATGTTTCCTTTTCTAATCCCAATAAACTTTGTACGTTCGAAGTTTTACACACAATTAAACATACATTAGAATAAAAAATCACCCTATAACTTTTACGACACAGCTAACTGACACTAATTAAACTAAACTTTAAACCAGATACAAGAAAAATATTTTGAATTTGAGTTTCAGAAGACTTACCTCCTATGTTGCTCACTCCGATGATTTTCCCTTTCGAATTGTCTCCAAAGGCCACCTTTCATTCATTCTTTCTCTCAAGCAAAAAGAATTTAAATGTATCTCTGGTCATATATCTCGAGCATCCACTGTCTATGTACCACATGGAGGGAGCATGAGATTCTTTTGATTTTAGACAAACTTAAGAAAAGAATTAATTATATTTTTGTCTTTGGTACCCACACTTCCTTGGGTCTAGCTGGTTTAGTTTTTGCTTGATTTTTAGGCATTTATTTCATTGTTACTAACTTGATTTTATGCTAGCATTCATCAATTGAATGTCTAGTTTTAATGTAGTAAGTGTATCTTAGTTTATTGGATTTTAATGCATCTAAATAATTTTTCTTTAGTTTGCATTGTTCAGATTTATGTCCAGTTCTCATGTAAATGTGACATCTGTGTTATTTAACATCTTTAGAACTAGGTACGAAGAATTTGTATAGCTTTTTCTAAGTCTGATTTGGGTTATATCATAGTCCAGTTTTGTCAAACACTGCCCTCTGGGCTCCTAGAATAGCATCTAATTTTTCTGATCTCTAAATGAATTTCATTAGGATTATAGTTTGTCGAATATTCTTTTCTTTTTGTTCAGTTAATTCTTTTCTTAGAATTTTATTTTCATTAACATAGTTGTTTTTAGTTTTAGCATAATCTGTTTTATTTTGCAATTGCATACATTTGTTCTATTCAATGGGAAGGTTTTCATGCATCTAATTCACTTTTTCTTTTTCAATTTTTATTTCTTTGTTCAATTCAATGTTCTTCAATTCAAGACCAGTGTTTATCTTTCTTAGTTTGTTAGTTCTATTTTTAAATCTTCCTAATTCTTTTTCTAGTTCAGACATTTTTTTCTTCAAGAAATTATTTTTCTTCTTCATTCTTTTTGACACTTTAAGTGACTCAAACAATACTTCATACAATTCAGTAAGTGAGAAATCATTTTCAATAGAGTCCAAAAAAGAAGAGTAAGAAGTTATAGTTATCTCATTGTCGGAGGCTCCTCCATAGCCATGAAATATAGATTTACTTGTTTCTCTATAACCTCATCCTCACTGGAACTTGAGTCTTTATCCCTCCAAGCGGCAAGTGTCTTCTTCTTTTTCTTTTCTTTTCTTTCCTTCTTATATTTTTTATTGGCTTTTTTCAACTGAGGACAATAAGCTCTGATGTGTCCAACCTTTTTGCATTCATAGCATTTGACTTCTTCTTTCTTTACTAGCTTTTTGAAGTTTAGTTTGTTTCTATTTCTATTTTGTACATAAATGTTCTTCAACTTCTTTAGAGTCTAGGCTTTCAGTGTTATTGCTCATAAATGTTTTTGCCCATTATCAGTTCCTCGCAGCTGTTCTTATTAAATGAAATCGCCCATTGCAAATTTTTAAAGCAACTTTTGGATAATCAAACCCTATTCCATGAAAAGTTTAAAATACTTTTACTATGAAGGGTGTTAGTGCGGATATGGGAAACAAAAGTTGATTTCTAATTCAAATTTAAATGGATTTAAACTGTTGTCATTGGCCAATAAAATAATAATTTTTCTAGGGTTCAATTTGAAAAATTTATATATACGTGAGAGAGAGAATGAAATAACTAATACACGTCAGATTGAATTTGACTCCATTGATAGGGTGGCGGTAGATCGCTTGAGTTTGTAATAGACCACAGGGGCACTGTTGGGTCAATCGCTTAAGTGCATTGCGCTTGTGGTACACCGTGCAGGATGCATAGTAACTCCCACCTATTTATAGTAGCGTGCCTTGCTTGTGTCGTAGCCCATGTAGGCGTGCAATTGGCCACGCCTTGCTTGCGTGGTAGGCCGCCCAGGAGTTGGCCACACGAGCGCACAAAGCGCCCGCAGTTTACCGCTTGTATTTTGTTAGCCTTTTGCAATAATTGGCGCTTAAATTTAAATTCAATTTTCAAATCATTTTCAAATCTTGTTTTTACTTAAATTTTAATTATCAAAACTTAATTTCTTCAATAGTAGTTAATATATGAAGAAAAAATAAACGTAGTTAATATATGAAGAAAAAATAAACATAAGACGAGCAAGTAAAATTTTGATATATTTCCTTTTTTTTTTCCTATAACCATATCCATTTGAACTAAGTATTATTTTTTAAAAAAGAATAATGATAAACCTACCAAGTAACCCAAAAATAAATTATACACGTCGAAGGAGTATAGTAGATAAATCCTATATATATTGAATTTAACTTAATATAATTAACAAAGATTGAATTTTCCTTGATATTATCCTGTGTAGAATTTTCCTAAATATTTGTTTTCTCATTTTTTATATTTTCAAAATAGAGTAAACACTGATGACACAAATTGTTAAAGACAGAATAACATTTAAAAAAAAAAAAAAGAGCCACATAATGTATTTTTTAACCAGTTTTGAAATTATAGGGGCAATTTGTGAAAAAAAAAAAAGAACTCAATGAGACTTTTTATCGGTTTTCAAATCACACAGTAAACCGGTTAATCATGTCAACAAAGTCCAGGAGAATTATTTGCAATTTTTTCAAATTTCAATGCAAATAATTTTTTTAAATCATTGGGGGTAAAGGCAAGGGAAGGGCTTTGGGAGATCTTTAAAGCGGAGTTCTCTCTCTCAACCCCCTGGAGTGTGTAGGGGTGTTATTCGAATTGATTTTTGAATTTTTTTTGATTAAATTCGTTTCAAGTAATTAAATTTTAATTTATTTAAATTCAATCTGAATCAAATTTAAAATTCGATTTTCGGTTTGAATTCGAATCAAACTGAATAAACTAAATTTCAAATTTGATTTGGATTGAATTCAAATTCTAACCGAATTTATTTCGAATCCAAACCGAATTCAGATTGATAAAATCGAATTTGATTTTTGGCATATGAATTATCATATGAACTCGATTTAATTAAATTTAAATTGATAAAATCAAATTCAAATTTGAAGAAATAAAGCTTAATTCGAATTCGAATTCGGTTCGGTTTAGTATCTGAAAATCAAAATTAAATTCGAATTTGAATTCGATTTTCGGTTTGAATTCGTATTAAAAACTCAAATTTGAAACTCGAATCGAAAATCGAATTCAAAATTCAATTATAATCAAAAATTGATTCCTAATTTTAAAAATTGAATTTGAATTTATAAATTTAAATTTGATAGAATTTGATTTGATCATATATATTCGATTATAATCGAAAATTGCACGGGGCCCTAGGAGTAAATATGGTTGTATTTTATATATAAAAATATATGAAACAGAATTTAAATTTTATCATAAACAAATAAGATCCGAAATAATTCTTCCAGATATATTAAAATGGAAAATGGAAAAAATCTCCATTTTGATATCAAAAACATAAATAATTCTTATCTTTGAGTCATCTCCAAAATTATAAATAAAAACTTTAAAAAATTCAAAAAATGGTAAAACGTTTTACAAATGAGTAAAAAATAATTATATCATAATAATAAATAGAAATGTTAATTGTATACCCAAACAAAAAGGTTTGCATCCAAATCCAACCTCAAATTTGAATTTCGCCACATCAAAAACACAAATAATAAAATTAATATAAATAATATTTGAATAATGTAACGATCACCGATAACATCCGGTCCAAACCTAAGGGTGTGCGAAATCAAAAAAAAAAAAAAAAAATTCTTTAAATAATTTTTATCTTTGGTTTTAAATATTCTTTAAATATTTTTTATTGATTTGATTCAGAGTCTAAAAAATTTTTAAATTGTATCAAACCGAATCCGAACAATAATCACCACTAGTCTTAAGATTTTGATTTAATTTAATTCCTTTTTAGATTACCAAGTGCAGTGTCTTTTCACCGCCCACTGACTCTCCCTTGCGGGAATTGCTTTTATTCCTTCTATCTCTATAATTAGATACAGCCTACTCATTTTTTTTTTCTATTATAATTTAATTTTAACTTTTTAAAACCCTTAAAAGAAGTGTGACCATTTTTTCACTATTTTGTAATAATAATAATAATAATAATAATAATAATTGATAGGATATAATCCAAAGGTCCATTTTTGTAATACTTGAAGTCCTTTAAACTCATGATCCAATAGACATACTAGATCAGTGTGTCGATAATAAGAGATTTATCTCTCAGACGGATAAGCACAACCCCTCTTTTCGGTACCTATCGACCAACTTCTCCTCGATAGCAACCTGATTGGCTCATGGAACCCTTTGGCATTCGGTATTCAGTTAACTTGGAGTAATATTCTCCTCTTTGCAAATCATGTGAATAACATTTCGTGATAATCTTTAAAATCTTATCAATAAGGAACGCAATCCCCAGAGAGATGTGGCAATCATGTGAATAAAAGAAGTGTGACCATTTTTTCACTATTTTGTGCATCTTCTTCTTGTTATTATTATTATTATTATTATTGTTAATTTTTTAATATTTTGGGAATTTTGTTTGACTGTTTCAAATAAAATTATTAATTATTAAAACAATTTATGATAAAATTATGTGATAAAATATTTTGAATAAATAAAATTTAGAGATCAAATCGAACTATCCTGATCCAATATACTTTAATTGATTATGAAATAAATCAAATTTAGTTTCATTTGAGTTTATTTTTAAAACCTATCTAAACCCCCTCCATCCACAATCACAACAAATTATTGAATTACTCCTTCTCTCAATCATGTTGTACGGAAATAGAAATGCGAAACGAGAATGAATACGCTACAACACTTTATAAGAATAAAAATAAATAAATAAATGAATAAATATTAGATAATTTAAGGTCAGGTGAAATACGGTAGCACTTATCCTTCTTTTTTAAATATATAACCAAAATTAGAAACTTTTTGTGGGTATAATAAAATGAAATAAATAAATAAAATCACAACATTTCCTCATTGTGGGAGTTTGATGCCCAAGCCCAAGCCGGACTTTCCTTTTGCAACTCTAGGCCCCGAAGGAAGCTCCAACAACCCTTCTTCTTTTTTTTTTTTTAATTACATCAAAATTTAAATTCAAAATAATCAGATGAAGTGAAGAAGTTATGACCATTAAATTATCCCTTTAACGATAGCAACAAGTATCTTTCTCATCAATTATATATATATTTTTTTAAGTGAATACTTATCATCAACTAATATCTAAGTTTCACTCACCTAATCCAGCCAAGCACAGTGAGCTTTATTAAAGGGTTAGATTTCGTCTTTCCATTTTTAAAATTCAAACTAAAAATCTTGATTAATATAATTTAGTAACTGACTACCACACTCCATCAATTATCAAAAATAGAACACAAGAGTTTATTCCAAGAAAGTTATAAATCCAATCAAGTTTGTGCAGAATGAATGGCTCAAGGGTCACTCAAATTACCAAGAGATGATTTGTTTCTTCCATATACCAAAGCTTGTCTTGTTTTCTTTGGCTAAGAGGGAAACAAGCAATGGAAACCCTATGATGTTTTCGTCTTGTCTGTGTAGAGATAATGACTCAAAACAAGTCACACAAGCACCTTCAAATTCAAATTGATGGGCAATGGTAATGACTTCATCCACTTGTACACGACGCAGTGTAGCATATATCATATGCATATATTCCATTCCATGTCCCACTTGCAGCATTTCAGCTTTCCTTCATTATATTCCATCAGCTCTTATACACATTCGTGGCCCAAACAGAGACACAGAGAAGTGGGATTGGTTGAAAATTTAAGAAATTTAATATGAAACTTGAAAATTTAACTGAAATTAAATAAAATTTTCAATATAAAAATTTCATATAATCTATTATTTTTTCTTTGAATAAAAAAATAAAAATAATTTCAAACATACTTTTATTTCACACATTTAATCTTTTTTGTATAATTATGACTGAGTTTTACAATGTAGATAATTTTCTCCCTATCCATCATAGTTTAATTTCAAGATCTCTTCATATCATTTTAAAGTTTTTACTAATTAAAATTAAACTATCAAATGGATTGGCCCTCAAGGTTCAAAACATCTATTCAGACTATACAAAGAATACGTTAGTTTTTTCAACGTAATTCTTTCTATTTTCAAAATTCGAATCTGAATTTTGATTATATGATTTAATATACTTTTCACTGAACCAACTATACATTCATATATGTTAGTAATTTTATTATTAGATAAATAAGGAATACAAGCAAACTTCACGTTAAAAGGAAGTGTTTTAAGTACTATACAGATTTAAATAGATAAAATGAGAGGCATGCGATTTAATTGGTTGGAACGATTATATTGACATATTAAATAATAAAATTTATTTAATAATTAAAAATAAATAAAAGATAATAATATATTTCACAATTATGAGTTTGATTATTGAAAGTAATAGGACATGATAAAGAATAAAAGGAAAAAAAAAAGATGTGAAAGTAAGGAAGGAGCAACATAATATAAAATGTTATTATTTGAGAGAAATATGACATATAAGAGTTAATTAATTCAGGGGAATGAAGATACAAGTTAATTAATTAAGAGATTTGAGACACAAATAGTCATTAGTCAATAACCTATTGTGTTTTAAATTTTTAAAATTTGAAAAATTGAATTTAAAAATTAAATTAAAAAATAGTCAAATTAGTTTTGATTTGATTTAATACAATAATTAGTTTTTACTTATCTGCATAATTTTTTAGTATTTTGTTTAATATTATATTATATTTATCGTATCGTTATTTTTTAATTTCTGATCTAATCGGTTTAACCAATTCACATAATACAATATTTAAAACACCGATCAAAAGAGAGCTACTTTGTGTTTACAAGTGAGAGCCACCAACTATGATTTTTCAATAGTTATCAACTAGAAGATTAGATTTCAAAAGATTTTACAAATAAAACCTTCACTCATGGTTGAATAATAAAGAATGAAGATCAGTACCTAAAGACCAAAAGAAAAAAATATTAACATCTCCACAAGTTTTTACAATCACAAATGAAATGAATCATCTTTACTATTAGTAAAGCATATCACATTATTTTGTAGAGTCTTATAACATTTTTGAACATAAATACTCTTAAAGGTTTAATTTTTATTTTCTCATTAAAAATATTCAGAAGATTAAAATCGATATTACATATTTTAACAGAAAAACTATATAATAATTTTTCATCAACAATATATAACTCCAAGTTCCCATAATTTTTCTCTCAATTCCATCTTTCAAAAGCTTTTTTTTTTAAAATAGTGTTTGTCGGAACTTTTTTCTCCTTAAGAATAATAAGAAATTAATTCATTTTGAAATAAAATAAAAAATTATTTGACATTTTTACTTTTAAAAAACTATTTTTGCATTTCTTTTTATAAATAAATTATTTGACAAAACAGTTTTTATAAATTCTATTTTTAATGTTTTTTTTACATATGAAGACTTGAATTCAAAATCTTTATAACGGGAAGGAGAACGGTGTCAGTTAAGCTATAACTCATTGGTATTTTTAATGAAATTATCATAAAAAATATACATATAAAATATAATTTTTTCTCCTCACTATTGATTTTTTAAAATTCGTATATCTACTTTATAAAAATAAAAGATATAAACACTAATAACTAAAATAAAAATAAATTAATTATTTTTCTATACTATTAAAATCAAACATTTATAAATATAAAATTATTTTTATATAACATAAAAAACTAAAAAATTTGAAAATAACATAAGTCGTATATTTATGAATATCTAAGTCATATAAATGGAATAAAAAAATATTTATGAACATATTTGAAATTTATAAAAAATATTTAAAACCATTCAATTTTTAGTATTTATATATATTTAAAATTTTTCAAGATATAAATAGAATAAAAAAATATTATTTTCAGAAAAATTGGGGCAATAAAAGAAAGAGAGAGAAAAAAAAAAAAAACTCATCTAAAATGTTTCTCCATTAAAATTATTTTTTCTATTTTTTTTTCATATGGCAGAACTTCGAGAAGTGAAGCTAAAAAAATCTCAGTCAAATTGGCACTAAATATATTTTTTCATGCATAATAGTTTTCTGAGTGCTTACTATATATTTTTATTTTCAATTTTAGTTTTTTAATACAAACGTGTGTGTGTGTGTGTGTGTGTACGTATATGGCTAAACAGTTAGAAACGAGGACAAAGGCAAACAAATCGAGATGGACGAGGAAAGGGAAGTGAGGGCGGCGATGGAAGCGAGAAGCCAATTCTCCATCACTTGCAACTAGCAACACCTATCTCTCTCTCTCTCTCTCTCTCTCTCTGATGCATCTTTCGATTCCTCTCCATCTCTTTTTTAATTCCATTCTCTTTCTCTTGCTCTGCAAGCTCCTTCCTCTCTCTCTCTCATAAAAATCACATGCTCCATCATTTCCCTCCCATTTCCCACAAAATCCCTCCTCTCTCTCTCTCACTTCGCAAGTTCAGTTTCTAGTTACTGCATTCTGCGATGCGCGAATCAGAGATATTGAATTCGTTAGAACCCTTGTTTAATCATCATCTACTCAAAGATTCCAATTCAATTTGCTTTGTCACTGGTGGATTGTTCCTTGAATCTTCAATTCCTGCTTCCTTCGTCTCTCTGATTTCGCCCAAGAATTCCGAAACCTTGCTTTCAATTTCATGTTCTTCTTCTCCTTCTTTGTCTAGGAGACGAGTCGGATTTGGAAATTGGAGTGGAGAGAGAATAAGAAGATTGGGAAGAGAGAGAGAAGTGGTCGTTAGTAGCGCGAAATTCTTGTCAGTGAGCTTGTCCATCAAAGGAGGCAATGGCGGGTTCGAGCACGATTCGAGCGTCTTGTTGGGACAAAATGGAGAAAAGAGTTCGGAGGAGACGACGTTGGTTTTTCAAAAAGAGCGAAAGGAACACAAGATGGAGCAGAAAAAATCTGGTGCCTTGAATATGACTAAGCATCTTTGGTCTGGAGCCGTTGCTGCTATGGTGTCAAGGTCTCTCTCTCTCTCTCTCTCTCTCTCTCTCCCCCTCCCCCCCAATTTTTCTGGAGTTTCATTGCCTTTTTAACTCTGCTATGATTAATTGATATTGATCAGTGGTAATATGTTGCAGTTGTGTAGTTAATGAATTGTATTCGTTGTTTATTTCAAATTCTGTATTTTGGAAAGGAATAGGATAGAGAGAGGAAAGTGATTATTCCCATTACATTGACTATTGAATTTTATGATTAGGGTTTTTCAGCCAGAGAGAATTTTCCCAATTGCACTTAACCTTGGCTTGATCATGTGAAGTTGCAGAGAACAGTGTCTTTTGGGACCCAAAAAAAAAAAAAAAAACCCAATATTTGGGTCCATAAAAATTAGAATCAACAATTTTGGTGAGTTGATCAGGGTAAGGTTTCGGGAGTAGATGACAATTTTGATATATGGCTTTTAGAGTTCCTTGTGGAGATCAAACAAAGTAGCATAGTAGAATTCATCATATTTCTAGTAGGATATAATGTTGTTGGTCGTAGATACCAAGGGTACTGCTTTGTATTGATGTAATAAGATTAAAAAATTAGAACTATTCAGGGAGCTTTAAACTAGGAATTTTGTTTTTAATTACTTATCTACCTATGCTTTGTGGAACTAAATGATACTGTTGTCTAGAAATATGTTATATATTTAGAAAGATGTTTGTATCATGTGCCTGTATGTCTATATGTTTGTGTGTACTGTTTAGTTGTTAAGAGAGATCTGTATTGATCTTCACATCTGTGTGCATACATATATATCTAAGGCAAGACAGTGAAGCTTAAACCAGAGTAACTAGATTGAAACTAGAGGTCTTGTGGTTTCTAAGGCACTATTATCCTGGTCTGTGGTGGCTGGGAAACACATAGGTGTCTTTTGAGTTTTTAAAAATTGTTCTAATAGATATAGATTGCAAAAGGCATACTTCTAAGTTGCAACCTCAAATACTTTGGGCTTGGATTAATGGTAAACTGAGTTTAATTCAAAATAAATTTAAGAGGTAACTTGTGGTGTACAAACCTTATTTTGGTCATGTGCTACAAAAGACCAGGTAAAAGTCTGCTCTGAGATAATCATAATCATAGCATGTGGTCAACTGCACTTTCACCAAGTTTCATCTTCTTCCTTTACAAACATATTTTTCTTTTGGCAGATAAAAAATGGCTTGACCTTGTTTGAGAGGAAAACACAACTCTCCTAATCACAAGGATGATTGATAGGAATTATATCCAATTAGTCTGTGAACTAATCATGGACACATCAAATGGGAACTAGTTTCTTGTCCAACACCATATAGTAATGGCACTTACTTGATATTCATGGGATGCTGGGAATTCTCTACAGAGTTATTTTTCATACATATTTTGGATTCTTTTGTTTTAGATCGTTTATATAATCTTTAAGTTGAGGGCAATGATTATGGCTTGTTAAAGAAATTTAAAATATTTATAGCAAGCATTATTACTGAGTGTGCAGTTTTATAAATTTGTTTATATGGTGTTGTTTGATAGAAGTGCGAACCTTGGCGCAACGGTTAAGTTGCTCCTTGTGATCTTGAGGTTACAGGTTCGAGGCGTGGAAACAGCCTCGAAGCAAAAAAATACAAAGGGAAGACTGCGTACATATACGTCTACCCTCTCCTTACCCCCGCAAGTCGGGGAGCACTTTGTGCATGGGGTGTACTTTTATGGTGTTGTTTTGATGTTAGTATGCTAGTTGTTTTGCCTCCATTTGTAAAATTTGTCATCTTGCAGTGCTTGTATCTTGTTTTATCTATGCCCCATCCATATCTATGCTTCATAGGATGTTGTGACTTGGGAAGTTATTTAAGATTGAAAGGAGACATTAGGGTCTCTCAATTTGTGTCATAGGAGTCAAAATCTGAGTCATCTTTGAAGAGGGAAGTGCTATCTTGACATGGTGAAAACAGTTACAGCTCTCCAGTTATGGTTTGGTGGGAGATCTCTCAGATGTGTTCATGGAGCATAGCCAGTCAATGCAGGTGAAGAGTAGATTTATTTAAGTTTGAGAGAAAAGAGTTGCAATCCATGCTAACACAACTAAAGTAGACATTTTGGGTTTATTGTCCAGTTTATTGGTTAGATCTTCCATAGTTTTCAGTAGCTGGAGATACAGGAAGATAAGATATGGAAAAGAGAGTACATTTCACTGCAATATTGGTCAAACGAGGAGGTTGAAGAAGAGAGATTTCATGCGTAGGCTATAGCTGCAAGATTTTGCATGGTGGTCAGCTATAATGGAAATGAGAGAAGTTCACTTTCAAGTTGCAGGGTGGGGTAGGCGTCATATTGGCTTCAACATAGAAATTGTCTCGCTTTCCTTAAAATTAGAGTTTTGGTGGTTGACAGAGGTTAGTTTCCGCCTGAGATGGTTTGGGTGATTTCATTAATTTTGAGTCTTTCTTATGTTTTCCTAGTCAAGTCAACATAATTCAAAATCATGATTGCAGATGTATCAGTTTTCATCATCAGAGACTATGCCTAAAGGAATGAGTTGTGGTCTGATGATATAATAATGAATCATTTGACAGAATAATAATTGTAGCAACCCATGATGGTGATGCCACAATTGTTATGTGAAGGCCATTGCCAGACCTTTATTCCATTCCATGGTTGAGAGGGGTTAACCCATTGTTGTATCCTAATTTATTTGAAGGGGTTTGACATCTAAAAGGTTTCTTAGTTAGGAGGTTAAACCTTTATTGTGTCCTAAATCATTTGAAATGATGAAGATGGTTGGGAAACAGCTGCTTTCTAGTTCTGATAAATTTTGTTGGATAGCAAGGTAATATGTTGAGGGATACAACAACAACAACAACAACAACCTCAACCTGAGCCTTAATCCCAAATTAGCTTTAATCCCATATATGTTGAGGGACAAATGCTTTAATTAAGTTTTAGCTGGATTTGGGGGCTTAGGTACAATAGTATAGGGAAGCATTTTTTTTTTTGGGGCGGGGGGTGGGGGGTGGGTGGGTGTTGGTTTTTTATATGTTTGTATGTTTTTAGCATGATAAAGATAAACTTCCTTCTTTAGTGTATGTGTTCTTTCCTTATAAAGGATACCTTCTTCTTTTATTTTGCATCTTTTTAATACTTTTCCTTTTTTTTCTTTGTTTTCATATTGGCACATTAGATTTCTTTTTCTATGAAAACACAAATCAGTGCTATAAGGGGAAGAGAAGTGTAGAAGACTTAACAAAAAATTTGGGTTGCAAAGAGTGTTTGCTTCTCACTAGAGAGAACAGAGGTGACATTTTGGTGTTTTGAATGTTTTATAGATATTTTTGATTTCGTAGATTCTCTTTATAGACCGAAGGTGAGCACCTCCTTGGTGCTTTTCCCCTATTTTAGTATTTTATTTTTCTTGTGAATGATATATTTTTTTCAGATCAAGTTTTTCATCCTGTGAAAAGCCATATAGGAGCTGTGATGTAAAGGAACCTTGGTTATATGTGGTAATTGCATATGGAAGCATATTAAGGATCAGTAGCTAACTTGTTGCTCCATTTAACAAAAGGTGGTCTCACTCTGGTCTGGTTTGTCACTTGATATGATGTGTGGGTCTTAAAGTAGCCAATGATTGGTTTTCTATTGTTTTTAACCCATGTTGGCCATGCGAGCACTATCTTTCAAGGGGAACGGTGTACCTCAGATGGAAGATTGATTGTATTTGTTCATTATCCTAAGATTGTTATTGGAGTGTTCACTTTCTTTGAGGGCCATGTTCGTCTTCTGCTAAAATGTGAGATAAGTGCCTTTTTCTTTCTCATTCTACTGCTACTTCTGAGTTTGGAGATCTCTTCAAGTTTACTATCTTTTATGAGTAAAAATATATACAAAGGCTTTAGTTGTTAAGATTAGGAGTTATAGAGCTCCTTGATGACCTTTTCCAATACATGCTTGTCAACAATTGTGAGATTTGTTTGTTTCCTTTAATCACCATTAGGATCATAATTAGGTTGCAAACAAGCCAACCTGACGTGAGTTGAGGTGAGCTTTGGAATGCTCAAGCTTTCCTTAGTTAATAGATCGAGCTTGAGCTCTAACTTTCAAGGTTGAGCTGATGCTTGAATCAGTGTAAGAAGCACATGTTAGCTTGAGCATGACTTAATTAAACATGGCAAGAAAAGGAAAAAATGGAACATGCCTTGTGGACCTTACCATGGAAGCTATCAGGAATCAAGAGTTACCCATTAGACTCATTAGAGCCCAATCCTCCATTGCTTCTTCCACTCGTTCTTGCTTGGCTTGTCAAAGTCCAAAATAATTTTCTAAAGAATTGTAAGTTGAAATTAATGGGTTTACTTTGTCACAGAGTTGACAAGGATAGTTCTGTATAAAACAGAACGATAAGAAGTTAGAAGAGATCTCTCTTCATCTTCCTATCCAATTTGTCTGCTTTCCCATTTGATATGATTCCTTAGTTTCTGATTTCCCCATTTTCTAGATGAATGAATATTAAGTGCATTCAATTTTTTATTTTTCATACCTTTTGATTGAGCTTTCACTGATTTACATCTTCCATATATTTGGACTTAATTTCAGAACTTTTGTTGCGCCACTCGAGAGGCTAAAGTTGGAGTATATGGTTCGTGGCGAGCAGAAAAATCTATTTGATCTGATCAAGACAATTGCGGTTTCTCAAGGGCTGAAAGGCTTTTGGAAAGGAAATTTTGTCAACATTCTCCGTACTGCTCCTTTTAAGGCAATCAATTTCTATTCTTATGATACATATAGAAATCAACTGCTGAAATTGTCTGGGAATGAGGAGACTACAAATTTTGAGAGGTTTGTTGCTGGTGCTGCAGCTGGAATTACTGCAACCTTGCTTTGCATCCCAATGGACACTGTAAGCATGATTTGCTGATTATTTTCGTTTCATGATTTGTTGCAACATTCTTTCTTCCTTCTAAGGATATGACTGAATGTTGTTTTCTTGTTCCCTTTCTTTTTTGTCATTCTGGAAACCCATGGAGTTTTAGATAAGAATGAGTGGCACAGGAGGATCTGAACCAGTTGAATTATCATCATCATCATCAAGTTTCTATGGATTTTTTTTTTCTCCTCCTTTTTTTTCCCTCTCCTATCCTTTCTTCTATATTGGTCTCAAACGGCTGACCTCAAATGGGATGAAGGCTTAGTTATTTGTTGTTGTTCTTGTGGGAAACCCATGGAGTTGAAACAAATCTCTTCTACTTGTCTTCTGACGTAACATCTTTGGAGGGGGCTGGCCCATCTGTCTACAGTGTTTATAGTTTAAATGCACTCTCAATAAATTAACTTGTCTAGGAATTAGGATCTCTTCCTAGTGTACTTACAATGAGAATGGTCATAATTCACAACTCTCTAGATATTAGCTCTTTCCTATCTCTTCCTTTCAGGAAGTAAAGATTTATTAGAGGGAAAGAGAGTGTTGACGGGAAGATAGAGAGGTCCTGTGAGGAAAGGTGATATATCTAGGATAGATCTTTTATCAGTCCAGACTATATATGTATCACAAACTATGGGTAAGTGGCTCCACTGTTGGGCAAATTTAATAATAATATCTGGTTTCTTGTTTGTGCCACAAAACAATGATGCTCAGTCTCCAAACTTCTCATGTGATATCTGTTTAAAAAGACAAGTCAACTGACAAAATGAGTATTAACAGATCTCACAAAAGACTTGCAAATTGGTGACTGGTATTGTGTGACAATGTTCTTTCAGGATTCAAAATTGTTTTGAGCCCAGCAATCAAAACCAAAGGTTGTTTCTAGATTAAAAAGCACCATGACAATACTACCTTAAACGTTGAACCAGATCATGTACAATAGGGTGAGACGCAAAACATTTAGAAGAGCCAAAAAGAGGGGAAAAAAGAAAACAGAAACAGAAACTGCTCTGCTTGGAGACAAGTTATTTTGCAGGCTATCTTTCTGCAGTTTCACTATCAATAATTGTATGGCTTCATGAGGATTGAGGTTGGTAGCACCTGGGAATTTGTGAACTTGTGTGTTGTCCACTTGATCTGGACAAATCCGATCTTTGCTAGTGGAGAAAGTCTCAAAGTAATCTAAACCTTAGTTCTGTGTTCGCTTCACTATCAACCGAGCTTCCAACCGATCAACCATTGCATCTGGAAGAACCTAGACAGTGTACACCTATCGACAGCCAACGACAGATTTCCCCAGGAGGAAGATGCACAAGTTCCCAAGTACCATTCGTTTGTAATGTTTACATCTCTTCCAGTCATCCATTGCTTTCACTACCAATAACATGCATTATAAAACATTTTTAAAAATGCATTAGAGTTGCTGCTTCCGCCATTAACATATAAATCTTGATGACAGTATCTTTAATATGGATTAGGATATATTTTGGGATTTGCTCTTATGTCTAAAATATTTCAGATTAGGACGAAGTTGGTAGCACCCGGTGGTGAAGCCCTAGGAGGGGTAATTGGTGCTTTTCGCTACATGATCCAAACCGAAGGATTCTTTTCTCTTTACAAGGGCTTGGTTCCTTCCATCATAAGTATGGCACCTTCAGGTGCAGTTTTCTATGGCGTTTACGATATTTTAAAATCAGCTTATCTGCATTCACCTGATGGAAGAAAAAGAATTGAGCGCATGAAACAAGAAGGCGAGGAGTTGAATGCTTTGGAACAATTGGAGTTGGGTCCGATGAGAACATTATTGTATGGGGCAATAGCTGGTTGTTGTGCAGAAGCTGCCACTTATCCATTTGAAGTGGTAAGAAGACAGCTGCAGATGCAAGTTCGTGAAACTAAGATGAGTGCATTGGCAACTTGTGTCAAAATAGTTGAGCAAGGAGGTGTGCCTGCTCTCTATGCTGGATTAATTCCCAGTTTATTACAGGTATGTTGACGGTAAAGCTATAGCCATATTGTAGAACCTTATTTTATTTTGTTTAGGAATGTAGCAACCTTCTTGCATTTTTGAGCAGGTTAGTTTATTCTGGGTAGGGTGGCTTCCTGAATATGGTTAGGACACAATCCTTACTTGACTAATCCAAATATAATGACTACAACTGTTTTCTTCTTGTAAAGATGAGTAGACTTAACACGGTTAATTTCTAGAAGCCAAGGATCTGCTGTTTTCTGGACCTTTCCTAACATCAAGAATGTTTTTAATTGTGCATCTATTCAACAGAGTTAATGCATTCACCCCTTGTCATATATGAGGTTTGGTTTCTTGATGATGATTCACTGCTTTCTTATCTAAGGAAAAAAAAAACAAAAAATAAAAATGATGATTCGCTGCAAGGCCTCTGTAAGACAGAACATTAGGTTGGATTTTTTTATCATCGGGGAAAATTTTGTAATATGAAATTTGGAAAAGATACGCGCCAGTTTGACGATGAAAATGATTCATGCAAGTCAAGGGGCAGAGTGGAAGTTTTAAATCTCATGTGCACTCTGGAAAGAGGTCATAAACAACTCAATAATATATATATATCGGTTCGCATCTTTTTCCTTTTCTTGAAATCTTCAAGGACATTTTAGTTCATGCTTTTTTTTTTTTAATGTTCTTAAATCATAGTCTTTCTTTTCTTCTAATGTCCTCAATGGTAAAACTGTGTAGTCTATCCATGTTACCATAACGTTGTCAAGATCTTGCAGTGGATTTATTCTTGCAAATTTCTTATGTTTGGTTCTTGATTTTCTTGTCTCCAGGTTTTGCCATCTGCTGCAATTAGTTATTTTGTGTATGAGTTCATGAAGATAGTTCTTAAGGTGGAGTGATCACACAATGCTGGCACAGTGCAGTTGAGACTCCCTTGTAAAATGCCGAGGGAGCTTAGGTAAATTTGGTGCTTAGCATGGGTACATGTGGATCAAAGAAAAACTGTTCGTCTACTGGCCCTCACTTAAAAATATCATCATCAGAATAATTCATTCTTACAATCTTTGTTGACAGATAGGTTACAGAAGAAATATGTTTCTACATTTCTTCTCTGTAAGTGTGTAATTCATTAACTCATTTTGATATCACGTTGGGTACGCTGCTCCATTTTAATGGGTCCAATTTGAATTTTATGAAACAAAAATCAGCCATTAGTAGAATTAAATGCTAAAAAAGACAATATAGAATGACATTAAAATTCAGGGTAATACCAGTAGAATTTAGATTGTTGCCCGTATTGTTTCATGCATGGGGTGAACTTTGTGAACCCTAATTTAGATTTGTTTGTACATGGATGCACGTTTAAGATTTCAATATCTGCATTCATGACCTGCATTTAGGGCTTGTGCTCTGTGGATGTGGGCTTGTTTCGTTATATATAAATTTTTTTGGTAATATGACAATGGGTTTGCGGATTAATATTTGATTAATCCGATTCAAATATTATAGTAATTGGCTCTCCCGATTCTCACTTCTCCATTATCATAGCTCAAACTCTTGGTTCGTTATATTAGGAATTAGATAAAAACTCTCAAAAAATAAAAGGGGAACAGCAACAGGGAGACATGCCTCTACAATCAAAAAAGGGAAGAACTTGTTCTTCTAATAAAACACCAAGTTTGAATAAATATGGGATTAGGATCAAATTTTTATTTTTCTTAACTAATTAAATTAAACTCTAAAAATTTAAATTAATTTGGGATCGGGATCAAATTTTTATCCTTATTTAACTAAATAAACATTTAAAAGTTGGAAGTAATTTAGGATTACCATCCATTCTTTGTTTTTATTTTAGCTGATTAGTGAGTTCATTCAAATTTATCTTTTTTTAATGAGGCTAAAATAGTAGTTTAAAGTAAAAAGCACACGAAATACGTTCCCGTGAGTCTTAAGTGCAAAGTGAAGCATGAGTTTTTTCATATAAAGCGTAGTTATGGTACAAGATCAATCTATAAAATAATAATAATAATAATAATAATAATAATAATAATAATAATAATTTTACATATAATATATTATAATACTAGGTTATCAACATGGCATAAGAGTCAAAGTTCTTAATGACAACAAAGTATACTAAACACTATAAAACTGAACAAACAAATTTACGTAAAAGTTAGGACTAAAATGCAAAACCACAACAGGAAGATGATAAAATAAAATGGAAAAAAAAAAAAAAAAAAAGAAAGGAAGAAAAAGCAATAAAAGATTATAAAGTTCCTAGTTACTAATTATCTTTATCTTCTTATAGCAATATCAGATTACAGAAAGAAGATATTACAGAAAAAGTCAGAATAGACGAGGTGCAAGTAGAAGGGGGGGGGGAACTCATGAACAGTGACAAATCAGATTATAGTTGAAGTAAGCAGTAAATGGAGAAAAAAAAAAAAACAGATAACAACTGAGGGCAAAGTGTGGAAAGGAGGAGCGAGGAGAAAAACAGGGGATGTGCAGGTAAAACAATGCCTGTCAGAGGAACACAAAAGAACATAGGAAGACAAGAAGAGGAAGAGGAGAGAAAGGCTTACGCGTGAGAGATGAAGTTCAGTCCGCTGTTTCCAGCTTCAATCGACCGAGAGTCCCAGGATTTTAACCATAAAAAACAATCAATGCATCTCACCTATGGAAAGCAACAAAGATCACCTCATCAAGATCCAACAATTAAAATTACATCAGACTTGTCAAATAAAAAAATAAAATTAAGAAAACAACGAAAAATCGTTTATTCAATGCGGTTTTAAATATGATGGAGGCTATTGAGAGTTTTGGAGGTTGGGAAAAAAAAAAAGAAAAGAAAAGAAAAGAAAAGAAAAAAATGCTCGACTCATAAGAAGTTAGGGTTAAAGCCCTTCAAAATGTTTTTTATTGTAGAAAAACTATGGAATAAATATACAATCAATAAGTTAATAAACCAACAGAGTATCATGGTAGAAAGAGTGATTTTATGACATTTTTTTTATTTTGACTTCTGAAATATGATTTAATATTTTAATTCCAATAGATAATTAAAGCTATATCTCAAAATAAATACAACATTTATTTGTAGAAATCAATTAGCATTATCATCGACCTGTACGTATTTATTCATTTTTTTTTTGATATATAACGACGTTCGATCTCGAGACCTCAAAATTGGGGATAAGGGAAGATGTCACTTAAGTTAAAACTTATTGGCCTATACGTATTTATTCATGCTATCCCTATACATAACACCCCTTATTGAGGATAGATATATATATACACATATATATTATTAGCTCTTCAATTATTTATTTTATTGGGTCTGTTGTCCAAAAGATGGTAATTTGAGTTAAAGGCATATGAACTACATATCACAGTAGCATCCTACTTTTTATTTTTAAAATGCATTTAAGGAAACCATTCTGCGTGTTCATTGCTAGTTGCTTGCACCAGCTAGAACTTCTGTCCTAATCTATATCAACCATCCCAATTCATAAAGAGTGAAGCTATAGCCTCTACATGAACTTTACTTTTGGTGTTCTCAAGGGGATAGTTCAGTAGTAATAATCCTCATTTTTCGACTATGTAATTCAGAGTTCGATTTTTATTATAATCAAAACAAAGAACTTTACTTTGGGTCAAATAAAAAAATAACAATGTTATATATTATTTATGTTGTATAAGGTTCAATAGTTTGATGTTCATTCGTGTATGCGATCGGTTTTTTTTTTTGTTACATCACGATTTGAACCCGAAATTATCAGATTGAGGAAGGGAGGTTGTGACCATTAGATTGTCCTCTTAGAGACGCGATCGATTTGATATACATACAGAAAGTATAAATCATGGTTATATTAATGTGAACAGTTATGATTGCTGAAAATGGGCATTGCATCAATGTTTAAACTACAGGTTGTGAGTTTTCTAATTATCATAGATGATTTACCTTGATTATTGACAAAGTTCAAGTTCAAACAAGGTCCAAACTCAGTAAAAATTAATGGAAATGATATTAAATAGAACATATAGAGTGATTTCTTAAAATGTACCATGAATAAAAATAGGTATTCTATAATTGTATGTATATTTAATATTGAGTGTATGTGAATCAATCTGTGAAGTCAGGATTGTGTACTTTGATTTATTTTGAGTGAGATTTTTTAGAGTTTTGTCCATTGGATGTATTGTATTGATTAGTTAGAACATGCATATTAAATTATATACACCAATTATGTTGAAAATCGTACTTTTGAATCATTTTATTCGATTATTTAGAAACTAAATTTAATGATATGATTTTTGTATTATATCGGATCTTTTAAAATTTATCAAGGAAGACAAATTAAACATTATGAATATTCTCTATTTGGGACAAAAGACTCATGGTATTAAATAATTCAGGAGATGGTATTACATATATATATATATATATATATATATATATTTGTTGTCTGGTTTCAATTACTGTGATTTTAATAAACAATACAATATTTATTCTGGAATACAAGTGTAGTTATCTATTGAAATTAATTAGAAATTATTTATCAAAAACTTCTATCCGTTTTTATAATTTTTGAAATTATTTTTTCCTAGATAATAATTTCAAAAATAGCTAGAGTTGTTTTGTAATTTCCAAAAGCATGAAAGCCGGTTTATGATTTTGAAAAAGTACAAAATCTAAGATTTTTATTGTTGATTTAAATTCTTTAATTAAGCTCTCACGCTCTCTTTCCAAGCAAAAGTCTTCTGATCCAATTAAAACAATTAGTTGTAGGAAATTCTCTGCATAGAAAATAAAGTAGATGAATTTAGAATTCATTATAATTATTTCGTACACTCTAACTATTTACGAAAATTTGAGATATGGTTTAAAGGAAAAAATTTAAATTTGAATTTTAGATTACATATTCGTGTATCAAAAAACTGAATATATGAAATGTAAATTTAGTGATAATTATTAGGATAATGAAGAAACGATTAAATTAGAAAGAAGAAAAGTTTTTAAAAAAAGAACGATTTAGATATATTGATTTTATCATTCAGACTGATGGTTATATAGATGGCGATGTGAATAATAGAATTCAAATAAGTTGGATGAAATTGAGAAAGACATCCACTGCGATCATACGATACTATTATATTTAAAGGGAAAATTCTATAAAATATAGTAAAATCTGCTCTATTGTATGACACTGAACAACAACAAGAGTAAAAAATAGTTGTAACTGAAATGAGAATATTTAGATTGATGTGTGATAAAACAAGAAAAGATAAAATTAGGAATGATGAGATACATAATAAATTGGGAGTTAGTTCAATTATATATAAGACTTGAAAGTGTCGTTTGAGATGGTTTGGATACATACAGCGAAGACCTAAAGATGCATCTGTTAGCAAAACAAAGAACTTATGTATAGGAGATGTAATAAAATATAAAGATGGTTTTAGTTGAGTAGATGGTTTTAGATAGGAATGAGTGACACAGGAAAATTCGCACAAACTAAATCAATCTTTTTTTTTTCTTCTTTTTCAATATTTGTGTCTCATATAGTCGACTCCAAATATTATGATAGAAAATCTTAATTATTGTTGTTGTAGTATTCGTGTATCAAAAAAATTCATCAAAATTTTATCCGATTCTAATGAAAACTTTAGACCGAGGGATCTTCATTTTGGGGTGGGGCTTTCATGGGTTCTCATGTTCCTCTTCGAGAACCATTCCCTTCAGAATCACCATATTTGGCTTTTCTCCTGTGAAAATATCAGACACATTGGTGTTTTTCTAAAATGATCAAATTATTTGAACTTTGGCTTTCTAAATGCATGTCTCTAAGTTCTCTCTAATTAAAAAATTAAATTTAATTTTTCTCTCTAAACACATTACTTAATTTAGTTTATTATTTCATTTTGAAAGGGATTACTGCTTTTACTTGGGTCAAATATGGGGTTAATGCTTCATCTCAGTCAAATATAGGAATGCATTCATCTATCTTTTTTTTTAATCTTATTATCCCTTTATATTATATCCTAATTGAATTTTACATTCTAAATATGAAAAAAAAAAATCATATGAATTAACTTTAAACCCCTTTTACCCCGTATCTACAATCTACTTGTTTGAATTGAGGTATTAATGGAACAAACATTTATTTAGGGTACTTATCCTAGCGTTCATCAAGATTGGTTATAGTCTTTTCTTTTTTTTTCAATACTTAGATCGACCGATATCCAAGTTCATACTCCAACTAATTTGACCTGAGTTACTGTTAGTCTCTCTTTAAGATGGAGCCCACCCCTTGTGATTCTTTTCATTCCTAATATTTAAACACGAGTTTTGTTTAAAAAATTTAATGTCATTTCTATTAATCCAACTGTAGGTCACCACATTTTGAGAGAATTCTAGACTAACTCTAATCACTCCAGCCTTCACGGTCAAAAGAATTAAGAGGCGGGCACATCCATGTGCCCTAAAAATTCCCTGCAGACAGATACAGAAGACAAGGCCATTGGAACCAGATTAAGTCCCAAGCACCAAGATGATGGCCAAAATGGACAAGTCGAGAGGCTGATAAATAAATACAAAAATCCAAATTCAGATCTCATCATTGGGAAAGAAGCAAAAAACCAACAGCTGAAAATTTTTGTAAACGGTTTTAGAACTGAAACTACGAAAAATCTGAAACTTTTTATACATATGAAGTCAGCATTAGGGTTGTTGATTCTAGACAAAGAACTAGCAGAACCCTAACAGGGATCCAAAACAGTCTAGTATGTAACACCCGTAATTATGTACACTAGATGCCAAGTTTTACATCTATGATCATTGCTGCAGCTTTGCAGAGAGTACTGAAAAAACCATTTTCAGAGAGAATGATCTTTTCCCCAACTCCACTACCTTCTTCAGATCAGTCCTACCAAAAGTCTCTGGTGTAGCAAGATCATTTATGCACATGTTATTGCTGCCAACCACCATATTGTGGATTCCGGTTACTGCCCACTGGATTGGGAACTCTATTAGCACCTGAACCACCATACTGACCACTTTGAGAGTAATTTGATGGGCCACCATAACCACCTGGAGGACCTCTAGGAGGAACTGGCGGGTGCACACTTCCTCCATATGGTGGCCCTCGCCCTTGTGGATATGGCCCACCAGTATAGGTGCCAACTTGGCCACTGTGATTTGGATTGTATCCTCCAACAGGGTTTCCTCCCGGAGGGAACCTGTTTGTCCCTCCAGAAGGACCATGAGGCTTTCCATAGTGGTGCACAGGTGGGCCAGCAGGCACTGGAGGCTGAAAATTGTTGACAGGATGGCTTGGTCCATGCCAATGTGGGGGAGCTTGCCCTGATACTTGGATGGGAGGCAAGCGGGCATGCTGCTGTGGATGCGTCATTTTGTTTCTCTTGGCTATTTCTTCATTCTGCCGCTGCTGCTGCCTCTTTTTCTTTGTCTGAAACTCATGTGAAGATTCATATTTGGGCAAGCTGTGCCATCATAGGAATTGCAAACAATAGCATAAGAACAACAATAACTTCTAATGTGTTTGATAGTTATGAGATAACAAGAAACAAACCTTTTGGGATCACATGGTAATGGGTCAGTCCAGAAATATTCAGCATCAAGTGCATCTTTGGCAGATATTCTCTGCAGGGACTCATATTTCAATTAGAGTTAAAAAAAAAAAGAATTCTGAAGAAACAAATTACACAAATTCATACAGAAAAATCAAAAAATCTCTGCAAGTGGTTAAACAAGACAGTTAGATAGAACTAAGAACAGCCAAAAGATATATGAAATAGTTACCCTACATTAAGAGACGCGAGTTCCTAATCTCTAATAGTATCTTCAACATGACAATTGACAAACTTGATGTTCTCTTTTAATTTTGCCCGGGGGGCACAGACCAAAAAAATCAATACTGCTTGAATCTATTGTACATAGATTACTGTGACCAAATCCCCATTCTACACAGATTTAACCCAATAGATTAATTGTAATTCAATTAAGTTCACTACATCCCGTCAATAATCATGGAAAAGTAGGTTATTTCCTTTTAGCTTTCATGTACCAAAATAGAAGTCACTATATTCTGAGGTTTAACTGAATATACATCCATGTATACATCAAGATGAGATCCAACATTTTGGGAACTCACGAGGTTGTATATATCTACCAGAAAAGATTGTAATTCAAGTTTGTCTGCTTACTGAAAATAGGTTGTAAATTGTGCATATAAACAAATGGCATTTACACATTAAACGGATCCTCATAAAAACTGAAAACAATGAAGAAGTTGCTAGGTACATTACAAGGGTATGCTGATGGATGCAAAATACCTTTTCTGGATTAAGAGTCAGCATCCTCTCCAGCAATTCCAAAGCATTGCGATCAAAACTATTGAACAAAAGATGAATTTTGACAATCATTTTCACTTTCACTATAACAGAGAAACTAGAAAAAGAAAAGGTAGGCCCATCAACTAAATGCTAGTCTACTTACTGTCTGAAAACCTCCCTGACACGCCTCTTCAGTGGCCTGTTTGGCTTGAAATTATTATACCATTGCATAGAGGAAACATTGGGCCAGTTCGTCTCATCGGGGGAGCCACAAAGCTCAAATATCTTATTCAACTGATCAGGCTGGAACAAACATGGAAATATAATGTGAGCCTACATACCAAAAGAAGCAATTGTAGACCTCTTGTAAAGAACTTGGAATGCATGATTGGATAGCTTCAATAATTTTGACATAAATTACTGGTCCTGTAATATGTTCCATCAATTAAACTGTTCACATACAGAGATTGGCACTTGCATAATAGTAGCATTAACCAGTACTAGTTTAATTCATGAGTTAAATCTCAAGTTCCCCAAAAACAGCTGCCTAATCTGACCTAATTCACATGAGCAGATAGCAAATCAATTTAAGGAGTACTTTACATCCATTATCAATAAATATATTTTAATAGAACTCAAGCCCCAATATTACAAGGCTTGAGGTGGGACATTAGTCCAATTCCTTTTTGGTTTTTGGGTTAAAATTAAGATTGAACACAACGAAAGCAAGTCAGACAAAAAGGAAATCAAATCATATAATACCACAAGCAATTTCCAAGAGTTATCATGCATTTCAGTGCCTACATGTCAGCATCAGCGACTGTATCTTGTCCTAGGGTACTGGAACAGAACACAGGAAGAGGTTAGGTGTGGCCAGGTCAAGTTAGGTCAGAATAATGTCTAAACTTTAGAAAGTTGACCAGCAAAATGTCAAACAATAAAAACCCGTCGAGTTGGTGGCAAAGGACCCATGCCTTATCATCTTTATGCTCTAAAATGATAATAGAACTTGTGTGCCAGAAATTTCTCAACTATAGAATCAAAATTCTAATTTTTAAACTAAGAACACTAGGATTTTAAGCATCAGTAAGTTGCACAAAAATAAATACCTAGGAACATGAATGAGTTGCTGATGCTGCCCCCTCTTCCTTTTTTTGCTATCAGTCAAATGGCATGCACATGATAACTCACAATTTAAGACAAAATAAATTAAGACAGGTTAATTGCCTTTACTTGGGTGTATTTGGATGGAAAGGAATGCCACAATCTTCGGTTTCCGATTTTCTAGTAGTTCTTGCTTCAGGGATATGATTGTTTTCAATGCATCTCTTTGGACTCATGCTTCTAGTTCTGGTTCTTTTAGTTTTTTCCTTTTTTGATTTTCAAACTCTGTAAAGATTTTTTTTTTTTTTTAATTCTCTTTTTGTAATATTCTTCTCACCTTGATGCTATAATCTTTTTGTTTTTCTACCCGAAATAGAGAGAAGTGGAGAACCAAAGATTCAACTTACTGCATGGTCAAATGTGAATGAGGTTTTTCTATTTTGTTGGGCAGCCAAGTTACATCAAAAAAAAAAAAAAAAGAAAGAAAAAGCCAAGAATAAATACTTACCCAAAAAGGAAAAATGTTTGAGTGGAATAAAATTCATGCTAAAAATAAATTTTTAAAGCGAGATTTTTAAGGGAGAAAGAAAAATGCACAAGGAGCATATTCACTACAACTGCACATACACACAAAAATCACAAAAACATCTAAAAAGCCAACGAAGAGAATGAAAAACCACACATCATGACGAAACAGTAGTGACACATCATGACGAAATAGTAGTGAAGTTCTAAGTATTCAACGGAAACAAGTCAGCCTAGAGAGTAGATTGCTCATTTGGCCACCCCTACCCCTGAATTAGATCATATTTGGAAAATATCATGGATTACAAGACTCATACAGATACATATTTTTACAAAAAATGAATTATCTAAACTGAAAATGCATATTAAAACTATGTTTCATTCAAAAATAAAAAAGAAAAAAATTACATGTTGGAGAAACAATAATTTATACATTGTACTATGATGTTTTATAGGTAATTGTCAAAATATATTATATTATTTTGATTTTTAAATGGCTTTTAAAAAATTTAAAAACAATACGTCATCTGGAATGATGAGTTGGGATGGTAGTCTTTTAAAATCAAATATGCATAGCAAAATTAGTTAAAATCAAGGACCAGAACGATCTTGATGAAGAGAGCACAAATAACAAAAAGTTCTCGACATTCTAATTTTTTAATATAAAATGAAGAATACACTTTGACAATATGCATTACTAAATTCTTCAATACAAAAAACATTTTTAAAAATGATTGAAGTATAATGCATTCTTGGGATGAAATAAACACAACCTTGAATGTTGTCAAGTTCCATCTCTGTTAATTATTTGCATAAAACCCCAGAATAACAGCTCAAACTTTATAGTTTTGCCCTTTACCATCCCTATCCAGCTAAGTAACCCTCCATCCTTCAAACTAACATTCTGACTCCATCTAGACTTCAACATAACTACTTGTGAATTTTCAACTAAACAAGGGTAAAGGGAGATAGGGATGCAAATGCATTGATTGTACCAAAAAATAAAGTGCATTTTCCTTTTTTTTTTCTTTTTCTTTTTCTTTTTTACTGTATAATTAAAGAAAAGAGTATGTATACATCATAAAATGATAAAAAGAAAACTGGAAAAGAACTAAAACTCAAAGGTCTCCAACAAAGTAAAAAAGGGACACCAAGTGCCACCAAACAGGATACGGAAGCAACCCCCATAATGTAATTTCAAGAATATACATAATCATTGTGTAGCCCTCCCAAAATCTTCCTCCAAACAGCCAATTCCCCCCCCCCCAAAAAAAAATTAATTAATTAAAAAATTAGAAAAAAAAAAAAAGTTGACAGAGACAACTTGTGACAGAGATCTGACCTCATTTTTTCCTGGCAAAATTGGTTTCCCATGCAATAGCTCAGCAAAAATACAACCAACAGACCACATGTCAACAGCTGGACCGTACTTTGTTGCTCCAAGAAGCAACTCGGGGGGTCTGTGCAAATCGAATAACAAAGCATTTAAATAAGAAGGAAAATTATCAGAACAACGGTCTTCTTTTCATGTAAGTTCAAGATTAGCAACTTGATACATCCTATGATGCAAATTAGAACAGTGACATTTTACCTATACCACAGGGTAATAACTCGATTCGTAAGACTTCCATGGTCACCAGAGAATAATTTTGCAAGCCCAAAATCTGCAAGCTTCAGATTTCCCTCATTATCTATCAGAAGATTAGAGCCTGCAAAAACATGAAGAACATGGATTTTGTCAGATGCATTGTACCAACAAGGAAGATGAGGCCAAATATGAAAAGCACATACCTTTGATATCCCGATGAAGCACTGCATTAACATGACAATAGTGAAGGCCCGTCAATAACTGCTTCATATAACACTGGAAAATAAAACAGCCAAGCAATGGAAAGGTTGTGTAGGCCCAGTAAACAAGCAGTCAGTCATTAGCTATTTGAATACACTACCTTGATTTGAGGGATTGTGAATCTCAGTCCTGGACGATCCGAGAGACCCGTCAAATCGTGGTCCATATACTCAAAGACCATATAGATGCCACCTTTGTACTTGTTACCATTTACTGTACCACAAAACCCCATTCACTTAGACCCAATAAGACAACATGAATTTGCACCCTCTTGTATAAATATCACAGGCTCCAACTTCTATTGCTGCTAGCACATTCAAATTTACCATACACATTATCCTTACAACTTTTAAAATATATATATATGAACATTGTCAGATGCATTATATTTTAAATTAACCATATAAATCCTACTGAGATATCAGCTAAAATCAGAAACTAATGATCAAAACTAAATGGATTGACCCAATGAATCCCCAATAGGTAGAATGGAAACACTTTCAGCATCTATCCCTGGACGAAATCTTTAATCTTTTTCTCATTAACTTTGGAATATTTTTCTAGGGAAAGAGAGAGCAAAAAAGTCACATAAAGTTGGGTGAATCTCTCAATCCTATGCTAGTAAATGAGAGAAACGGGGACAGCATCTTGCAAATGATTACATAATTAGGGATATCATCCTTTGTCTATAAAGTTACAGTTTTTTCACTAAAAGTCCAGAAAGAAAAATTTTAAACCCTTTCAGAAGGAAAGCTTAAATGACAGGAAATTATATATGGAAAAATTATAGATCAAACAATTGCCAAATAGGAGGAAATTAATTTAATAACAATATATACCTTCCTAAGTTTTGTAAAAGGTCATAAGCAATACCGACTAAACAATAATCAACTTTGGATGAAAAGATATTAAGTTTGTTAGTGTTTTTTTTCCCCATATACATACATACATATATGTATGTCTATGTATGTGTGTGGAAAAACTATAGATCAAACAATTGCCAAATAAGGGGAAATTAATCTAATAACAAGATATACAGCCTTTGCCAAAAGTTACTGGAACTTATAGGGATAGAGACATCATACCTTCCTAAGTTTCGTAAAAGGTCATAAGCTATACTGACTAAACAACAACAATCAACTTTGGATGAAAAAATATGAAGTTTGTTAGTTTTGTTTTTCATATATAAATATTAGTTTTTTTTTTTTCCATTCATACATATATATATATATATATATACACACACACACACACATATATATAGAGAGAGAAAGAGAGAAATAGAATATAAAGAGGTAAGAATTATAAATATTAGTAGCAAAGAAAATAAATAAAATTAACATGTGCAGCAAAAACCGTGAGGAACAATAACTATGGTTTCTCTTCACAATTAATGCCTGAAAATCATGGAATGAAATCACAACGACATTATTTTTTAAGTTTCTGGTCATTTAAACAGTCAAGTTGTTAGGTCCTAATATTAGTGCACAAAGCCCTTTAGGCAGAACATTAAAATGAATATTTCCACAGTCCTTTATAAGGAGAAGAAAAGAGTCCAAAAAAAAAAAAAAAAAAACCAAAACAAAACATTGCCACCTGCATGTATATGTTGAGAAGGGCAAAAAGGTAGTGAGGAAACAATCCCTCTAACAGCTTTTTGGTCTAGGTTTCTGCATTTTTGGTAAATTTTGATCTACGTTGCTCCATTATAACTTGGAGATCACAAATTCAAATCAAACAAACAACTTCTTTGGCGTAGGGGATAGGTTGCACACAATTTATCCTCCCAAACCCCACAGAGAATCATAGTGCATGGGCTGCCCTTCTATTAGGGAGTGTTTTGATTATCTACTTTATATTTATAGAATTTTGCTTTATATTTATAGAATTTTTTCTTTCCTCCAGCATGGGTTCTTTTCAACTCAAACGTCACATATCAAAATGTGTAATTGCTACACAGCTAGAAGCTTGTCAAATATCACAGACTAAATTAATAGGCTTGTGGATGAACTTTAACGCACCTGGCTTTCCATGTTCGTCTTTTTCAGGACCTGGAGAAGTAACAATCTCCTTCAACTTGATAACGTTTGGATGGTGCAGCTTTCTCAGAATTTTAATTTCCCTGATGGCAGTTATAGGAAACTGCAGAAACACAGATTACCTGTCAGACAGAGTAATTATGAAATGACATATTAAACAACGCACATAACCCATGATGCATGTCTATTGTTCGTTTGTTTGTATGTGGATGCACGCACACAAGTGCTCCTGCGTGCATAGGTGCGTGCGTGCGTGCGTGTGTGTGTGTGTGTGTGTGTGTGTGAGAGAGAGAGAGAGAGAGAGAGAGAGATGAAATGAACAAGATTACCCCTTCTCTTTCATTGTCCATTCGTATCTTTTTCAAAGCTACAATTTCTCCTGTTTCTATTTCTCTTGCCATGTATACTTGACTGCCAAAAACGACACAAACATCATAAATACCTTCTTAATGTAATTGTAGTTAGTCAATTTCCACAAAATACACAAAACGATAAACTCATCTGGGACAATATAGAAAATGACACCAAGCTTTTCTATTGCAACCCTTGATTGAAGAATGACACGTCAGTGGTTATGCTCACACTTGCTTCAAACCCTTAAAATAGCAGCATGCATATTAATTCAATTCCAAGCATCGGATCCATGTTTTCAGTCAAAAGCCTTGAAGTACAAGGGCATAATATCTTTTTAGCATCTTCATTAGTCTCCTATTGAGACACTGGTATTCTGAGTTGCAGCGAAAACTTCCTCTTATACACCCATTGCTGACATTGTCCCAAGACCCAAACTATTAATTTCACTCAATAATGCTGCTGTACGATCTGGAGTTCTTCCAACAATGTTCCTTCTGACTCATAACCTGGACAACCAGATAGCAATTCTAAAAGTTTAAATGAGCAACATATCTTAGTAATTTCCATTTAAGGCTGATTATTAAGTTCGAAATTTTTTTTACTTAATGCGTCCTAGAACTTAAGAGGAATACTACACTTCAGATGAATAGCAATAACCAGCAAATGTCGCTCAAATCCTATGTGCTTCCTAGGCATTGCATTTTTCAGTAGTAAAAATACCTGAAATACATCCACATTGCTCACACTATGGATAAAAACACAGACCTTTATTAGTGCATCTTTTGATACTAATGCTACACGCCTTTTTTTTTTGTGCATTGGTTGACTTAAAAAGTCTGCCAATCATGCTTATATCACTCACAATACAAAGCAAGCTCACTTGCAGGAAATCTATCTGTTAGTTCTCTTCCATAGTTCATATATTCCTTAAATTATTGTAAAATTTGTAAATGAATGTGTATGAAGCACATATTGCTCCAACCCAAGACTCTCTAAGATACAACCTCGGCCTCCTCACCCTTTTGAATTATAACTATCAATAGGTATTTTGAAATATTCCTATCTTAACAGTGTCAATTATTAACTGCCTTTCATTTTTCTTTCCCCTTGTTGGTGATTGAGGTACAGGCCAATTGAGTCGTAGATCCATATAAGTCAGACTCAAATCTCCCATTCCATGAGAACTGACCGAGTACGTAGGTCACCTTCCTTAACTATCATACCACGAAGCTGTGTATGTAGTTTAAAAGAATCAATAGATCAAACTCTATCCAAGCCCACAACAAAAATCAAATGAAAAAATAACAGATAGTTCTCCCTGAGCACAAAAATCATAAAACTAGCAAAACTATCTACACATCCTAAATGACCATATCAAAAAAGAAGTGTTATAGACAGAGACGTCTCCTCTCCTTCAAAGACTTTCCACCATGCTCCTAAGAATCCCAAAAAATAGAGATTTAAACAATTCCTTTCCTATCCAGCACATTCTCAACCGTCTCCATGTACATCATCCCAACGGTTACGGACACCATGCTATTAAATCTCCAAAAGTATTCACAATGTCAAAGTAACTAAATTAACCTCTTTGACTTTCTTTTTCGGTAAATGAAAAAAAAAAATTAATAACATCAGTTAACCATGCACCTTCCCTTTTTTTCCATGAACACTAGATAGTTAAAGTCTCTGACCAAGATGCCAATCACAAAGGAGAAAGCCAACTTTCATATCCTGTATCCCAAATAGGATTCTCCAAAATAGATCCTAGCTCCCATAAAATAACCAACCACCTCAATAGTACCTCCTATGATCTCATTCAACTCTGCCATCTTGACTGGTCACATCTGATCTCTCTAGTCCCTTTGCACAAAGCATCAAACAGTTAAAGAAAACCCTATTTAACTCCCCACAAGCATTCCTAGCCAAAAGGAAAAGCTAAAATATCGGCACAGAAGAAGCAAATAAGAACTGCAAGGGATTCTCATGCATCACAGCAGATAAACCTTTTAACTTTGAACTCCCAAGTACCATCTAACATGAGACCACATAGTGCTTGTAGCATCCAACTAAGTACATAGGGTCCAAGATGGCCAATCTTAAAAAAATTTGCCTTCTTTTAATAAAAAGTGGTTGGTTCCAAGAACTCAACCCACAATCTCAAGTAAAGACGCAAAATAGTTTGCAATGTGATAGAGTTCACCATAATATTCATCCCCATAATGCAAAAATACATCAATATTTATTCATGAAAGAAACACCAATAATAGAAACCAAGCCCTAAAAGTTTATTCAAGAAGGAAGAAATCAATTTTAATCAGCCTCTTATTTTGATTTGGTGGGAGAATGATTGTGGACAGTCTTCGTAGGAGCTTGAGCGAATTTTTAGAGAATGGTACTGTTCACATTACTGTCTGTTCACATTTTTTAATTTTTTTTAGAAACTTCCTTTTTTTTATTTTATTTTGGTATCTAGTTATTTAAAGAGTTATTTCTATTTTATTCATTCTTAGAAGAGTCATTGCTAGGATTATTTAGATGTTTTTAAATTTTTATCTATCCTGTTTTGTTCAACACTGATTGTTTATTTAAAACTTGTAAACTTATTCTGAGAAGTTTAGAATAAGTTACTTTGAGTTCTCTCAAAGCCTAGAAAACATGATACTTTCTTGCACTATGAGTGATGTCTAAAGATATACTAGTGTGATGCTAGTAAAATTAACCTATTCCTTCCCATTTACTGCTTTTTTTACTTCACTTTAATTGTTGAATTTTTCTACTGTAAACCCTAGTTTCCTCGTTCCTAAACCATGCTGTGATTCTTCTAAAGTCATCCTACATCAACCAAGCTTCCACCATTTTGCTTCTTTCTTTAAGCTTTCACATCTCAAATTTGTATAGAAATCTAGGGCATCATATTTAAATTTGAAGCATACTTCCTACACTCAATATGTTGAGACCATTGAGGGAAAAGATACTTTGTTCCCCTTTTTCTTCCTTTCTAGCAATGACATATACTTAAAAATGGTAATGGAAGTGAAACAATGTATAATTTACGAGTAATATAATGTCAAAGCTGATTCTGGGCTCCAGGATAAGGAAACTCCTAAAATGGTGGTTGAAATCACAATTTTGGAAGCTGTTGATACTTTCTCTAAAATTAAAAATAACAATCACCATATACATAAAAATGGATCATGTGTTGAATCTTAGAAAACTACCTGTAGATAGGAATTTCCAACAAATATAGATCTCATGGCTCACGTACTTAGGAAGAATTGCAAGCTAGCACAAAAAACATAATTATTGCGTAATGTTATATTACACGAGTGAGAAACCAAGGTTCCAATGACATTCGTACAAGCTGCCATGTATAACTTACAATTATTAACAGAAAATTGAAATGCTTTCTGCAGAAACCTAGCAAAAGAATTAGCTGAACTGGATTGATAGTAACTTGGAATTCAAAAACATACATTACATCACATGTGTCCAATACTTATGCTATCTTGTGAGCTTCATTCAGTTATGACCGGACGGCTAAGAAGAAATGAGAGAACCGACAAATGGGAGAGTTATGCTAAGGACAAAACTCAAATAAAAAACTGTTGTGCAATTGCAAGTGCGCAACGTTTATTTTATTTTGTTTTACTTTTTGCAATCTTTTCTTTCCAAATACACAGAAGTGAGTAGGAATCCTGCAAACCTAATCCGACCTAAATAAATTATCCAAAGCAGATATTCTGGAATGCAAGTTTATTGCTTGTCTCAATGACGAACTCATATAACTAAGCTGTCTTTCTCTAATCTCATCAACCTTCTTTTTTCTAATAAAAGTGGGAATCTCAGGCACTACCTTTCAGGTGTGCACTCACAAACTAATTGGAACTACACAAAAGCTCACAAACCACACGACTGACAGTAATACTGGGTGCGTCGGTGGGCCCAAATCCTTCCTAGTGCAATTACCAAGCATTCAACCTTGGACCCTGCCTAAAAATATATGCATCTTCTATTGGCTAAACTAGGATTTGGATGCTTTTATATCTCAACTTATTTATTACTGAACCCAGCAATATACAGTAATAAAACACTAGAGACTCATATGGATACAAATTCAGGAGAGACAACAACTATACAAAACTTATAATAACTTCACACTATTCGAAGTCACGTAGTGTTGTCTCATAGCATGTGGCAGCCAAAAACTGACAGACACACAACACACAGGCAAATAAGCAGAAGCACATCACCAAGAGTAAATTCTCCCTCAACCCCATCATCATTCTAGTAGATTTGTTTCATCTTTAGACTGTCAAAAAAGTAATTAAATCACAGAAACAAGTAAGGTATAAAACATAACAATCAACCAGAAAGACCAAAATCAAAATCAAACTGCATTCATGATATGATTCAAAACTTTCCATTCCAAGAATTCAAAATCGTAACACACGATAGAAAAACACATTAAAACAAAAATGGAAAAAAAAAAACCCATAAAACCCAGTTGAGCAAAATGGTGAGAGAAACAAACCCATAAGTGCCTTCCCCAATCTGTTCTAACTTCTCGAAGCAGTCTACGCTTCTTGAACCCCATGTCGAAAACTCTTCCAAATTTAATTGTCCTGCTGCTGCCATCTCTCTCTTTCTCTCTCTCTCTCTCTCTCTCTCTCTCCGTCCCTCCCTCTCTCTTTCTTCTCTCTCTTGATTTTTAAGAGCAAGAGAGAGAACCGAAGGTTTTGAAAACAATGGCTCAAAGAGGAGTGAAGCGGGCAGGACTCCCCCCTCTCTCTCTCTCTCTCTCTCTGTGATGACAAAAGTCGGAGAGAGTCTACCGACTGCTTCCGACGTAAAACGGTGTCGTATTACTCTATTTGTTTAATTTTAATTGGACAGCCTTTTTCATTTTTTATAAATAATATTTAGTAATTAATTGTTTTCATCAATATCTTATCACATTCAATCCAAACAGGGTTTGGAAAATTTTTCTTCTCCAAATAATGTTAGGGTTTACTTAAACTTCAAAAAACAAGAGATATTATCTTGACAGTAAAGTTGAGAAGATTTTGTTGGCTATTTTCAAAGAAAAATACATCATTCACTTGGAAAAAAAAAAACAATTACCTATTAATGGCGTTGGGTTCTAATTATAATATCTATAACTTTATGAAAACTAGTTTATATCAAGACTTTTTGAATATTTATGAATAAGTGTATAAAAATTATCATAGTCTATTTTTATAAAATTTGAAAATTTCTTTTAGTGTAAAAAAAATTATTTTTTCTTTTTATAATAAGGTAAAATCTAAACCGAAATAAAGATTTTAAAGCATTCAGATAAACACTTGAAACCAAACTTTTGATCGACAAAATATTTCTAGTAAGTTCACAAACGGCATGAGATATATAATTAAATATATTGTATAGAAAGCGCTATATTTTGTGCCCATAATTTCTATTATTCTTTTAAATAAAACTCATAGAATAAAATCGTAACGATTTTGATGATATTTTAAGATTTAAATTCAGTGTATATCGAAGATGATTTATAATTAAACTTGAATATATAATGTCATTGATACACTAATAGTACTATTTTTATTCATTAAATTCAAACAATGAATATTAGTTTTCTCTTATATTATATTATATTTTTTTGTACAAATAAATGTAATCAAATGGGATTAAATCAGAGAAGAAATGATGAAATTAGGAATCCTCTACCGCTTGAGCTATCCTTGAGTGACTTTTTTTATATTATATTATACTATATTAATTAGTTAAAAGTCTTAGAAATATATGTGTTTTTTAACAAATCAATTTTCATATCACATTAATATATTTTTGAAAAAAAAAGATTTACACAAAATATCCCACTTATAAAAATTAAAAAAAAAAATATTAACCAATGACTTTGATACGTCTTTAAAAAAAATAAAAAATAAAACAACTCTATTATTTGGATCAAAAAATATATATATATTTAATTTCTATATTACTTCTTTAACAAGGATGAATTAAGAATTTTTCTATTATTATCATGTGGTTAACAATAATTTATTAATAAAATTATAATATTTAGAAGTACGTCAAAAAACCATTACAAGACAAATAAAAATTTTATGGCTAAAAAACCAAAAGAGACTCGCAAAAATTATTGTCCTTCGAAGATCCATTTAAGATATCTTTTTGTTATTTAGCACTCTTAATTAAGAAAACAAAATAGAGGCAAAATTTTATAGCTCATACATCCAATGTGCTTTCGACTAATGTAGTTGCTACAACATTACATTTAAGAGTAGCCAACGAATACTTGACTTAATTGGTATAACAGTTAGATCTCTTAACAAAATCTCAGATTCAGAACTTGGAAATAAAAATAACTATATTAAAAGAATTCGTCTCTAAATTGAACTCAATAGCGCTTGAATCGAATTACTTGAAATATTATTTCAGATATCTATTGGTTATATAAAATATAATTATAACTAAGAGAGATAGGAAAATAATTAATATATACCTCTTGCACAGACGCTAATCACTGGAGTAAAACTTGAGAAAACAGTATTAGATGTCAAAATCAAGACAAGAGGAAGAATATTAAAGTAAATAAGTCCCAACTTATCATATTTCTCCCTTATAACCACCAGAACCAAAATAATCTTTCTTGGAGCTAGGTAGTTGCATGCTCTTTTAGTGTTCTAACTTGGGGTAGGTTTGGATATGATGATGGAGGCGGCCACAATAAGCACATCTTTTGACCATCCATTGGATTATTGAGCTCAACAAACATAGGGGGAGTCCTCTACTTTGCCTCTTGCAAGAGGTGCTTTGGATCAAGAAGAGTAATCTCACTTTTTGTTTATGAATGTTGCTACTATTTCAGTCTTTCCACATCTTCCTATTCATCCAATCCTGTGGATATAGTTTTTGATTTTGCTGGCATGTTCTAATTAATAACATGTTGAAAATCAGGAAAATCCAACCCTTTTGAGGCAACATTAGTTGCAACAAGAATATCCTTTTTCCCATATTTAAATGAGGAAATCACACATTCTCTCTCTTCTTGATCCTTCCCTCCATGAATAGCGACCGCTTCAACTCCTTTGAAGAAGAGATATTCATGAATGTCATCCACATCAACCTTGTTCTCACAAAATATCAATACAAGTTGTGGTGTCTTCTATAGACATACAAGAAGGTAAATAATCTTTTGCCTCTTGTTTCACATATTCAACCTCTTGAATCACATCAAGGTTAGCTACTCATGCCCTTCCCACATTAAAAGCGTGTTGGGTTTATGGGTCTCTTCTGTATGGAGAAAGCCCAACAAATAAAAGGCCTATTAGGGTTTTATTTTGTGGTTCATGTGTTAGGATATAAAAACCAACTTTCTGCTCATTTAGAGAGAAAGAGAGAGAGAGAGAGAACACAAGAGAGAGATAGTATATTATAAAGAAGGAGAGAAAAAAAAAAGGTATAGAATTTCTGTTTTTGAGCAAATACAATAGTTGTGATCAAATGTAAGATCGGTTGGCGATTCGTGGTCTGATTAGGCTTATTTTGGATATGATAGTCTAGAGGTGCTGCTATTTGACCCGAAGAGTAATCTTTTTCTGTGAGAATTTTCTGTACTTTTCTCTCTTTAATTTTTTTTGTTGATTTGTTGAGTAATTTATAGTTGTATACCCCTTGAATTTGTTGGAAGCGCCTTTTGTATCCCTATTTAAAGTATAGTGGAGATTTGAGTGGACTTTGTGTCCCGTGGTTTTTCCCCTGTTGAATTTGGTAGTTTCCATATAAAAATCGTATTTCTTTATGTTCTTTGTATGTGCTTGAGATTTGATCTTGTTGGTGTTATTTGTGTATTGGGTTTGTTGTCTTTGGTGTTTGTTGCTACTGCCTCATAGGTTTAGTCAAGCATGAGAGGTTTTCTTAGGTGTTTTTGCACTTATTTTGTGTGTATGTTTTCCTGGGCTTAACTTTTACTACATCCTCTCCCAATATAGTGGTATTAGAGCCAAGGTTAACGTGGGCTTGTCTAGACTAAATAATGGAGAGAAATTTTACTAAAATGGTTTGCTTGAATTGCACAAATTGACACATATGGAGAAATAAGATAAAAGATTTGTTGTCTATGAAAAAGATGTATTTACCTATGTTTGCTAATAAAAAACCTGAGTCTAAAAGTGATGAGAAATGAGAAATTGAACATGAGAAGGTTTGTAATTACATTCGATAGTTTGTAAATGATAATATTTGTAATCACATATGCAATGAGACACACGAATTTTGTGGAATAAGCTTGAATTGTTGTATGTTTCAAAGACCGGCAACAATAAGCTATTTTTGTTAAAAAGATGACACAGCTAAAGTACAAAGAGGAAAGTTCTGTGGCACATCACTTGAATGAGTTTCAAGGCATGATTGATCAATTGTCTAGAGTGGGTATAAACTTTGATGATGAGATTCTTAGATTTTTAGCTTGAATTGTTGTATGTTTCGAAAACCGTCAATAATAAGCTATTTTTGTTAAAAAATATAATTTAGCTAAGATACAAAGAGGGAAGTTTTGTGGCACATCACTTGAATGAGTTTCAAAGCATGATTGATCAATTGTCTAGAATGGGTATAAAGTTTGATGATGAGATTTTTAGGTTTTGGTAGCTTAACACTTTACCAGATTCATAAGAGACATTTAAGATCTATGGAACTTGCGAATGGTGGTGATTTGAATGAGGAGATGAGAAGAAAGTCTTAGAGTTCTAAATCATTACAAGAAGATGTTCTTTTTATCGAAAATAGGGAGAGAAGTAAGCAGAAATTTGTGAAAGGTAAAGATAAAGTAGAAACAAGTCTAGATCAAATTACAAGACTATAAAGTGTAATAATTGTGGAAAGATAGGTCACATCAAGAAATACTGTTACCAATGGAGAAGACAGAACAAGGGTATCAATAACAAATGTGAAAGAAAAATAAAAAAGATGATGAAGAGTTGCTATTACTGCTATTAGTGATGATCTCATTGTTGTTCATGAAGTAAAAAATATTGTTAACTTCACTTGTGATGAGACTAGTTAGGTGGTAGACACTGTTGCAACATGTCATATTACACGTCACAAAGAATTCTTCACCTCCTACACATTCGATGATTTTTGTACTTTGAAGATAGGTGATGATATTGAGTCCCATGTTGTAGGTATCGGAGATGTGTGTTTAGAAACTAATAATGAAGCACAATTGACATTGAAGGAGGCATGCACCACACATTTCCCTGAACTTGATCTCAGTTGAATAGCTTGATGATAAGGGATATCACAATGATTTTGGATGAGGTAAATAAAAGCTCACTTGCTCATTGGTTTTGGCTAAAGGAGAGAAGTGTTATGGCTTGTATAGGACATATGTTTCGGTTTCTAAAACTATTATGAATGTTTTGGAAAATGAAGAAGAAACAGAGTTATAACATAAGAGGTTAAGTCACATAAGTGAGAAAGGGCTTGATTTTTTGGCTAAGAAGAACTTGCTTTTTGGAGTGAAGAGTACAAATCTAAAAATTTGTGCACATTATTTGACAAGAAATCAAAACAGAATTTCCTTTAAAAGTCATAATTCTTTCAGAAAGTCAGATGTCTTAGAGCTAGTACATTCGGATGTTTGCGATTCTTTAAAGGTGCGATTATTTGGTAGCACTCTTTATTTTGTCACTTTTATTGATGATCATTCAAGTTGGTTTTGGGTTTATATTGTAAAAAAAAGGGCCAGGTACTTCATGTGCTTAAACAATTTCAGGCTTTGGTTAAAAGACGGATAGGAAAGAAGCTTAAATGTATTTGCTTCGATAATGATGGAGAATATGTTGACCCCTTTGATGATTATTGCAGGTCGCAGGGTATCCGACATCAAAAAACCACTCTGAAGACACCTCAGCTTAATGGCTTGGATGAGCAGATGGATAAAATTTTGATAGAGAGGGTAAGATGTTTGCTTTCAAAGGAAAAGCTGCTGAAATCCTTTTGGGGTGAAACTTTAAATACGGTGACACATGTGATCAATTTGTCACCTAGTGTTTCACTATAGAGTGACGTTCCTGATAGAGTGTGGTTTGGTAGAGATGTCTCATATAACCAACTTTATGTTTTTGGTTGCAAAGCCTTTGTGCATGTCCTAAAAAGATGAGAGATCAATATAGTCTCTTCTATGTATCACAATATCAGTTCTCTACTTCATATGATCTATAACAAGAGATGTGCCATAATGGTCCAACTATAATGTTTCAATCATAGACAAATTCTGTTATATTAATATAATTCATTCATATATATATAACAACTTATATAATAAAATAGAGTGCATTAAAATATCAGAAACACAAATTAAATAAGTTCAAAGTGTCAAATATATTAAAAAAATAAAATAAAATATCATTATAATGTCAATAATGGATTTCAATAATACACATTCTTTTGACATGTTCATTAAAAAAAAAAAAAAAAAACTCTGGTCACAATCCATTCATTAATGGATCTACAATGATAAGATTTGTGCTAATGTGTTCAATTGACATTCTTCATTTCTGAACTTTTTCGTTAATGACAACGTATATTATATTTTTTAGTACCTTTTGGATAGTTGTCATTTTTAGAGAAGAGTACTGCTGCAACATTATTACAATAAATTTTCAATGACTTGGCAATATTGTCGACAATTTCAAGTTTTGAAATAAAGTTTTTGAACCATAATCCATAAACAATGGCCTGAAAACATGTCACAAACTCAACCTCCATGGTAGATGCAGCGATTACAAATTATTTTGCACTCTTCTATGAGATTGCTCCTCTAGCTAAAAGAAACAAGTAGCCAAATGTGGATTTTCTTGTATCTACACATCCAGTATAATTTGAATCTAAATATTTTATCATCCCAAGATGATTACATCTATTATAAGTGAGCATATGATCTTTTATCCCTTGCAAATATCTTAACACTTTCTTACAGCTTTCTAATGATCCAATTCTAGGTTACTTTGATATCTACTTAACGTTCCTATAGCAAAACTTATGTTTGGTCTAATACAAGTTTGAGCATACATCAAACTACCAGTGCCATAAGCATAAGGAATCCATTTCATTTCTTTGCATTCTAATTCATTCTTTGGGCATTGCATAAGACTCAATTTGTCTCTTTTCTGAATTGAAACAACACTTGCAGAGCACATTTTCATCTTAAATCTCTCTAAAACTTTATTAATATATGCTCTCTAAGGCAATCCTAATAATCTTTATGATCTATCACGAAATATTTCAATTCCAATTATATAAGATGACTCACTCATATCTTTCATTTTAAAGTTCTTAAAGAGAAATTTCTTGATCTCATATTATAAGGCAAGATTACTAGTTACAAGCAAAATGATATCAACATACAGAGTTATAATTAAGAACTTGCTCCCACTGACATTTACATATATACATTGATCAACAATGTTCTCTTTAAATCTGAAGGAAGATAATTGAACTGAAGATATCATTGTTGGGAAACCTGTTTAAGTTCGCATATTGATTTTTTTTTTTTTAAGTTTACACACATGTGTTCCTTTCCCTTAATGACAAAACTCTCGAGTTAATTTCTATAAACTTTTTTATCTAAATTCCCATTCAGAAAAGTGATTTTCATATCCATTTGATGAAATTATAAATCATAATGAGCTACCAGTGTCAAGATGATTCTAAACGAGTCCTTTTTTTTTAACAGGAAAAAAGGACTCTTTGTAGTCAATATTATCTTTTTGAGTGAAACTTTTGGCAATAAATATAGCTTTTTGTCATTCTATATTGCCAGTAGAGTTGTACTTGTGCTTTAAGACCCACTTACACCTAACTCTTTTATATCCTTCAAGTAATTCAACAAGGTCTCAAACTTTATTGTGATCTATTGATTTTAATTCTTCTTTCATGTCATCGAACCACTTAACAGAACTGCAGAATGCAGAATAGCTGACCTTGAAGAGTCTCATGCGAAAGATGCAATTATCTTCAATGACTCCCAGCGCAAATTGGCTGAGAGATTAAAGTGTACCGAAGAGATAATCTATTGTATGGGTCTACGCGATACTCTGTCCCCAATTGAAGGAGCGACAAATACTCAGAGCCTTGCTGTATAACTCCCATTTAAAATTTTTTACCCAGTGACTTTTGCTTGTTCAATGAGAAATTTTTGCTTTTTCATCAATAAAGGTCATCTTGTTACTTTCAATCGTAATCAGGATGAGTTGGGTCCCTCGCTCAGTAAGAAACTTTTAGATAGAAGGGCTGCATCCACCCGCCCGGGGAGTTCCACCCCTCAATGGTAACATGTGCGATTGGTAGTATTTGGGCGACTTAGACCCTACGAGTGACAAGAATTCTTTAAATAATAGGGTCACGTCCATCCGTTCGGGAAGTTTCATCCTTTATTGACGACGCGTACAAACAATAGAAACCGGGCGATTTAGGCCCTTCGGGTGATAGGAAAATTTTTAGATTAAGGGGGCCGCGTCCACCCGTCCGATGAGTTCTATCTCATATTGATGATGCGTACGAACAATAGGAGTTGGGCGACTTAGACCCTCCGAATAATAGGAAAAATTTTTAGATAAAGGGGTCGCATCCACCTGTCCGACGAGTTCCATCCCATATTGACGACGCGTACAAATGATAGAAGTTGGGCGATTTAGGCCCTCTGAACGATAGAAAAATTTTTAGATAAAGGGGTCGTATCCACCCGTTTGAGGAGTTCTATCCCATATTGACGACGCGTACGAACGATAGGAGTTGGGCGATTTAGACCCTCCAAATGATAAGAAAAATTTTTAGATAAAGGGGTCACGTCCACCCGTCCGAGGAGTTTCATCCCATATTGACGACGTGTATGAATGATAGGAGTTGGGCGATTTAGACCCTCCGAACGATAAGAAAATTTTTAGATAAAGGGGCCGGTCCACCCATTCGGAGAGTTCCATCCCATATTTATGACGCGTACGAATGATATGAGTTGTGCGACTTAGTCCCTCCGAACGATAAGAAAATTTTTAGATAAAGGGGCCGGTTCCATCCGATATTGTCGACGCTTACGAATGATAGGAGTTTGGTGACTTAGGCCTTCCGAACGATTGGAAAAATTTTTAGATAAAGGGGTCGTGTCCATCCTTTCAGGGAGTTCCATCTCATATTGACAACGCGTACAAACGATAGGAGCTGGGTGACTTAAGCCCTCCGAATGATAGGAAAAATTTTTAGATAAAGGGGTCGCGTCCATCCGTCCGGGGAGTTCTATCCCATATTGACGACACGTATGGATGATAGGAGTTTGACGATTTAGGCCTTCCGAACAATAGAAAAATTTTTAGATAAAGGGGTCGTCGCGTCCACCCGTCCGGGGAGTTCCATCCCATATTGACGACGCGTACGAATGATAGAAACTAGGCGACTTAGACTCTCCGAACGATAGGAAAATTTTTAGATAAAGAGACCGCATCCACTCGTTTAAGGAGTTCCATCCCATATTGACGACATATATGAATGATAGAAGCTGAGCGATTTAGCCTCTCCGAATGATAGGAAAATTTTTAGATAAAGAGGCCGCGTCTACCCGTTCGGGAAGTTCCATCCTATATTGACGACGCGTACGAACGATAGAAGCTGAGCGACTTAGACCCCCTGAACGATAGGAAAATTTTTAAATAAAGGGATCGCGTCCACCCGTCCGGAAAATTCCATCTCAAATTGATGACGTGTACGAACGATAGGAGTTGGGCGACTTAGGCCCTTCGAACGGAGAGTAGGAGGAGGTTTGGTCTCCTTGGGCGTTGATATGGCTGAATTAGTTAACAACAAGTTGCTCAACCTGCTTTTGAAGATCGTAGGGGGCTAATTTGGAGTTTTCAGACACTTCATGGCGTGGGGGCGATGGTCGTCGTTGGGGACGCCTAGATCCCCCGACAGAGGATTGGCCCTCAGGCCTAAGGGCGCGGCTAAAACCCTCCAATTGTTTGCTCATGTCCTGAATCTTTGACTTCAGCCATTCCATCTGGGGGCGACTGATTCATTCCTGAATAGGGGCCGTACTCGGCTGGTCGGGGACAGCAAGCTGCAGGGCCTGTTCCTGACGAGGCGGACAAGAGGAGGTCACATTATTGCAAATGGGGTGATCGGGCGCTATAGGGAGAGCGGCCTTAGAAAATGTTACAGTGTGCCCTTTTACCATAGGGACGGCTTTCGAAGATGCTCTGGTTCTTAGAGACATAATTGTCAGGATAACAGAAGTTGTTCTCATCTAGTTTTCCCACAAACGACGTCAATCTGTTGGAGGTGGGTTATGACTCCACAGATAACGGCTCCTTGTAGAATCGAGCGGTTGTCGTCAAAGGGATGTAATACCTGCAAAAGACTGTCGGAGTTTACTCCGATGGGGACTCTCTGATGTTCAAGTCAGAAAAAACGGTTTTCGAATGAAAGGAACAGACTGAGAGATTGAGGTAGTGATTCCCTGTAATTAGAGTGCCCAATGTGTGAGAGCCAGAGAGCATACCTGACTGGGAGGGTTTTGAGATATCTTATACTTATGAGAGTCGTGCGCTGTCAGAGTGATTCAGCCCTACTTTCCTTACCGAGTCGATCCGAAAATATCGGGAATTCAATATTTCGGATTGATTGTAATCCTCACCTTTTAGGAAACTTTCGCGCTCTGGGGGATCCTTTTCTTAACTGGAAGATCCTAAAAATACTGTTTTCAATAGGAAACATGAATCAATAGGATACTTTGACCTTCCTTTAGAATCGATTGAGCCGTTAGCTATCAATCGGTCGTTCGACTGATGAAAGATCTTCTTGGCTTATTTGATCAATGGACGAACGGATGGACATCCGATTGGGGCGATTACTTTCGCCCAAAGGATTATTTCGATTCGTGGGACGACTGAAATCCTATCGTTTGGGAAGTTTGGGCGACTAAGACCATTCGGTTGATAGTAATAGAAAATATTCAGACGTCAATCAGTAGTTGTCCCTTATGGGTTTTCCAAGAACTGACCCTTCTAAATGGATTTTGAACCATGTCCCATCACTATATAATACAATTATTATTATTACCGACATTTTTTTTATATATATTACGTTATATTGTCTCAAATACACATTATGTTAACATATCATATATTTGAAAAAATCTTTAATTATTTAGACTTTAAACCTTTTCCCATATGTACATATCCAAATTTGAATAAATATTCTATTTATTCAATATATTATATATACACAAAAATAACAAAGAAAATAAGATTATTCTCTTTAAAATTATTCTAATACAGTATTTTCTGAATTTATCATAATTTTTTAATTTTACGACATCAATTATTTATTATTATTATTTATCGTCAATACATACAAAATTCACAAACGCAACGAACACGTGAAGGGAAGGTGCGAACGGAGCGCAGCAATCGAACAATAACAAAAACGTGAGGGAGGGGGGCACAAAAGGAAATTCAACTCACTCCAAGGGGAAAGCCCCCGTCCCAGAACCCCCCCTCCCCGATTATCACGGAAAAAAGTGACTCCGAGTCCAACCTTACTCTTGCGGGTAACTCGTTCGGTCTCAGACCGTCAGAACTGATTTCAACTTCGGCGGCCACTTCTCTCTCTCTCTGTCCAGCCGATCTAAATCCTATCCCTAATCATCATTCTCATCACATCAGTCTTTCATCACAACTCAAGACAAGGTCTTTCCCTCCGGAATTCAATTCTCACTAGAAAAGTTCAGTCATGGCGGAGCCTAGGCGCTACGGTCTCGGCAATCAGTTAGGTGAGTACTCAAACCTCTCCAACTTCTTTCTTTCGTTTTCCTCACTCCCAAAATCGACTTCAACTTAGATCTGTTCGCAGCAATCGCAAGTAAAAGATAGTAAAATTAGCTCGTTTTCTTTCTTTGATGGTTAACTGTTCCAGTTTCCACTTAGAGAAGATCGGTGCTCCGTTTTAAGTGTTTTTGAGGTTGACTTGACAAATTGATCAACCAGAATCTTTCTAGATTCGCTGTAATCGAGTTTCTTTAGCAACTTGAATCAATATTTTGGGATTAATCATCACATCAGTTGGATTTAATGTGTTAAATCATTGGCTTCAATTGTTATTTCTGAGATATGAATCATTGGAGAAAGCTATTAGATGAATTATGGCTCTAGAAGCCATCGTATGGAATGGGCATGACATATTTTTTCAAACTTATGTTACAGCGAAATTACTTTGTGTAGAGCCTTTCTTGCTGTATCTGTGGGCATTTGTAAATTCTATAATAATAACAAAGCCCAAACATCAAAGTGAGAGTAAATGTACACAGAAATTTACATGTTTTGAATGGTGGAGGAGGAAGCCAGTAGTCCAGGCCTTACTACTTCACAATGCCGAGAGTTGATCTTTAGGATTTGATGTCAGTATTGGCATTTACACTGTCTATTCAGCCTAATAATAAGCATTTAAATATTTGTCTTTGTCAGCAAGGGCATGGATCTTAAACCCCTGCAGTGGTAATTTTGCTAACTCCCATCTCCGTCGTATTGCTGACTTTATAATGGGCTGTAAAGCTGGCCTTTCCTTGTTGGAGCATGGATACCTTATCTTGTGGGTGCAGAATTGGTAAAGCCAGTCTTCTTACCGGAGCTAGGGAAGAATCCTTCTCCTTACAATGACTTTAATTGGGGGGAGTGACACTATCGTTAAGGCTTATTTGATCCTGTTTTAACTCCGTCAAAAAAAAAAAAAAAAAAAAAAAAAACTGTCCTATGATCTTGCATTGTACCAGAAGTTACCTGGTTAAGTGTAGGTTCATGACTTTGTGGGGTTTACTCAGGATCACAAGCACTGCACATTTATGTTTGAAGTTAAGGTTTTTTAATCAAAACGGTGATTTGAGACCAACTCAACACTTTATGCGGCACTAATGAAGCATTGAAATATTTCCAGAATATGCACTGGATACAGAATTTGGTGTGGGCTTCATTCTTTAATTCCTTCATCAATCCTTGTTGAATTAAAATAGCTTGTATTTGGATGTGCCTAAACCAAAGTTGTTTATGTCATGATGCTTCCTGGCTCTTATCTCAACTCATGTGCAAACACCCTTGCAAAAACCAAATGAAACAAGAAAGTTTTCCACCAACTAAAGCATTATAGAGCGATGGATCTAAAGGAAATTTGATGTAGCTCAGGCTTGTCTGTTGGCTGTTGAAGAATGCTAGTCGAATGATATGACTAAAGGAATACAATTATAAACAAAACTTAAGTGTTTTATCATTTAGGTTTTCATTTCTTTCAGGGAAGGACCCTCATCTGTACTGCAAAATTTCCCCCTTTCCCCCATCTATAGTCCTTCCTATATTTCTTGACTAAAGAGAGTGATAATACGCAAATATTGCATAGTCCTTTTGAGGAGTTGGAGTCTGCAAGCAAGCATGTAGAAAAACTTACTAGGAGAGGCAAATGTATTGGGCTTAAAGAAGGTATGCCAATTTTCTGATTAAAATTCTCCCACTAACAACAAAGTGAAATCCTTGAAGTATCTTAATTTAATTTCAACACAACATGCATGTACCATTGATCATAACATGGATTATCATAGAGTATCAAACAAATAGCTTCTCTATCTATTAAAAGTAAACTGATTCATGGATATAAAATGAGCTTTGCTAGGCTATAGGAGGTTTATTTTTAATTCATTGTAAAGATACCTATGTGAGCCTTATATAATTTAATTAGTTGGTTAGGACATACTGTGTCCTTGTCTCTAGAAAAATTGATATGGAGGTTGTGATCACCTTAAGGCTGGGGAAGGGCGAACCATCGTTATAATGTAAAATGGCTATAGGGAGAAGTAGTGCAAGAAGAGAGAGAAGGGGGGGGAAGCAGGAGACAAAAGGATAAGGAGAGGGACTATCAATTTAAATATATATATATATATATTTATTGATAGAAAAGGAGATTTATATTAGTGGTAAGGAAAAATGTACCTTAACTCCAAGGGACAAGAAATCCTTACGAGCAATAAAAATTAAAATACAAATAGTAAAACCAAAAGAATAATGAAACACTGCCCTCTAATCCCTCTTTAACTCATCTAAACTAGAATCATTACAAATCCAACTGGTGCGAGCTTACAAAGAAGTATAAAAGATATTCTTATTGCAAAGAAAAGAGAAATCAATATTCTCATTTATACAAATTTTGGCATTCCATTCTCTCCAAATACACAAAGAAATTGTCAGAAATGCATATTTCCAAGTCCAACGAGCATATTTCTTCTCTCAGAAACCCCTGAACTTCAAGGCAAAAAAATTGGAAGGCTCATAGGACTAACCGATTCATTACCACATGCAGTAAATAATTGCTTCCACATCTCCTGTGCAATAGAATAATGTAGAAATAAATGATCTCTACTTTCAAAATGATAATGTAGATATAAGTGATCTCTACTTTCAAAATATTTGTTGCACATGACATATACATCCAAGGAGACAGCTTTATAAGGTCTCCTCTTTTTGAATAAATCGTTGGTATTAATTTTGTTCATAAGACAATTAAACAAAGGTTTGCAAAAAAGCATCTGAAGTGTGAAGACTCCAAATTTCTAGTACATGAAACATTGTGGGAAGGTTTATTTCCTTGTAAGAGGGAAATTACTACAGCTTTTCTATATATTTCTTAAAAAAATGGAAGTATAAAAGATTGAATGTCTCCCCTAATTATAAAAATATTTGATAAGAGTGGAATGAAACCTGAACAAGCTATAAAGACGGGAAAAAGTGGACAAAGGTGAATCCCCAAATCCATGGATCCTCCCAATAAAGGACGCCAAAACCGTCACCCACTTTGAAAGACAAAAAAGGAAAAATAGTAATATATAAATGAGATATAAATTTCCAAGGACTGCAATGAGAAACCCTTAGTCTAGCATTGGCATCCCATCTATTTTAACAGAGACCAATAAAGCATTGGGTTCTAAAGGGAATCAACTTAATATAAAATTTGATGCTAAATTGTGAATACCTACTAATGTGTTTTACGCCAATTTTCCCCTGCTGAAACAACTTGGCTCTGGAAATTTAGAGACCGTTTGTCAATGTGAGTGAATCGAAGCATCCAAGTAAGTTCGTAAAATAACCCCACTTGGTAACAAATCTGCAATCATCACAACTTCACGTACACCTTGAAAGTAGTAAAAATTCTCATTAAAGAAAATAAGAAGTATAGTTTAATTTGTACGTAAATTAAACAAATTAAAGTAAGGTTCATACCTCCAAATAATATACAAAGAGTGAGAAGGAACAAATGAAGAAGACCTATGATGAAATGATAATTTGCTCACAAAATCTTAAAAAAAAAAAAAAAAAAAAAAAAAATCTTTTTCAATAATAGTATCAAAATAAGTTTGGGAGGATCCCAGACAACCTTAGTTAATTCAATCTACACATAAAATTTTCATCTTTCACATCCATTTCCACTTATTCAATATTCTCAAAATTCTCAACAACCTTAGTTTCAAATGTTTCTTCTTCTTTGGGTGAAGATGAAACAAGAATGTGATGGACTATATGCTGTATCTCTTCAATTAGTGAGAATTCTTAATGAACTACATGAGGAGGTTCATTAGGTTCCAGTTTTGGACCAGGCTTTTGGGATTGGATATTGCTTAATGCTTTAGAAATATGTGTAATTCCATTTTGAATTCTTCAAGTGTCATGCATACATGTTCAATTTCCTTGATAAATGCATTCCATTCAGCATTTGATTTAAAACATTGATTAGATGGATGAGATTGAAATTCCTTCTTTGGTTTGGAAGGGTATTCTGTAATTGTGTTAATTTTGAGTGATGGCCACCACATAAGCGTGATCACAGTTGGTGGGGTCTCAAAATATTTGTAGGTTCTTGTAAAATAGGAAAGATAGTATCTATGGTGATAATGCGTTGGACGAAAACTATGATGAGAACTACAACCATACATATATGTTTGATCCTAATACCTGCCTCGTGATCTCTCATATAGGATTGAACACTATTAAGAATAATATTCATGGTTATATTGCTTATAAAAATTACAATTATAATATTGATAATGATTACTGTATTGCTTGACTGAGAGAAACATTTTAAATGCATCGAAATGTCATAACCTAAATTTTCAAATTGGGAATGTTACCCAGATCAACTATGGAACATCAATTTTGGATGATGTAAGCAAGAGCTGCACAGAACCGGCTATGGAAATGCACATAGTCCCAATATTATTCTAATAATCCACTCTGTCCTGGGATAAATTCTGGAGATCAATCTGAAGCAAGGAATTATTTGGCTGTCTCGTGTAGGTTTAAAGGCTTGTCTAAGTTTTTTACTAGACTCCTCTACAGTCTAGTGGCATCGCAAGTAGAAGCACCATCAAAAGGGATCAAACAATTTAATTTCGTATCTTGCGGATGGGCTATTCGTTATTAGTAGGATCATATAATTGAGTAACTGCCATCAAAATCTCTTAGCCATGTATCTTGGCACAAGAACCAAAGTGTGCTTTTTAATGTTTACTTTTCATTCATGCACACACAAACACATTTTTTCTCTCAAAGGCATTGGCCCTCCTAGTATTTGCTTCTAAAAAATTATTAAGGTTAATTAGTGAGATCATTAATCTAGGATCATCGGCTTAACTCTATATCAATCAAAAGAACTTATGTTCCTTCCAGCCTTGTTGCCCTCACCTCGGTGCACAAAGTGCTCCCCGGCTTAGTGTGAGGGTAGGGGGAGCGTGAGCATATATGTACGTAGCCTTCCCCTTACATTTTTGCGAAGAGACTGTTTCCATGTCTCGAGTCCGTGATCTCGAGGTCACCAAAGGAGCAACTCCGCTGTTGTGCCAAGGTTACCCATGCCCAAAATATAATGCCTTGTACTGTTCATAATCCTATTATGGAGTGAATGAACTAAAATAGACTCATTAGTATTTACCTGTCTCTTTTGTTCTACGGTCTCTATTTAATGTTCTTGCAGCTGTTCTAACTCTACAATTATTGAATGCAGATATTGAGCAAATACTCATGGAAGCACAAAACCGATGGCTGCGCCCAGCTGAAATTTGTGAAATTCTTCGAAATTATAAAAAGTTTCGGATTACTCCAGAGCCCCCAAATATGCCTTCTAGTATGATTCTCAATCATATTTGATTTGTCATTACAATGCAACACATTTTCATAATTTTTTCCCTCCAGTTTGTCATGTTGTGTTTTATTTGTTTATGCTTGGAAAAATATGTAGTTCTACGTGATTTTCAAAAGTCCAGGCAATAAGGATCTAAAATTGTTGTACTTGCTAATTGTTTCAGTAATTCAAATTACTTTAGTTCTTCAAATTCTGATCTGGTCATTATTTTAGTGGGTAATCCTGGAACTTATTAGGGTTCCACACTATTCGGGCCTATGCGTATCCATAAGTAAGAAGATAAAGGTGTATGGATTGTGCTAGTAATTAAGATTCCTGCTTTCCTCTGCCTCACAAGGGAGTCCTTATTTTTCTTTACTAATTTCATCGGTTTCCAAACCAAATATATCTAGGTAGGTGAAAGAACATTCTCCATTACATTTAAGACTTTGCATAATGTCTCCAAGGATAACAGTAATAATATGTGTCCCAGTTTTTCTCGGTGTTCATTGATGTCCTACTATGCTCATTCTACCACTACACTTCTCCCAATCTCTCTTGATTTTAGAGTGTCGATCTTCAGAAATCATATATAACTTACACATTGAGCACTGAATATTTACCCTTTTGGTATTTTTGGATCTTATAAAGAGATACTATGTAATAATGAGAAAGCAGTGCATTCTCTGTTTCTCTTATAAATTTCAAGTTCTCTTGGCTGCTACTCTTGCTGATAATGTATTGTAGCAATCTTTATCTTGTGCTTTCTGCATGTGTATACATTAAGACATTATTCTGAAAATTAATGCTCGCATGGAGAAGAACATTCGTCTGTTACATGGAAGCATTTTAACGATACAAAGTTCACATGGAGGCGATCATTTAACTCTTAGACAGCAGCCGTAGGACATAGATATGACGAATTCAGAACAAATAAAGGAGCCAAACATGTGAGATTTTATCGTGAGGGGAAGAATATTTTGATGGAGATATGTCCCTGAAAAAAGGAATGGATAGAGTCATTGGGGCTGTGTTGTCAAAGTTTCTGGGGGCCTTGCGGAGGTCATAAGGATTTGTCATGAGTATGGTAGTACCATTTTCAGAGTGGAAGTGGGATGCAGGATTATCCATTCTTAGTTTGTGTGTGTGTGTGTGATGATTTATGTGGTATGGATGATGTAAGGCTTTTCAACCATCCTTTCTTGCTTGGAGTAGTTTGTTTTGGATTTGATTGTGTTGCTTTCTTTCTGTGAGGCTGATGCAGGAGGTTCCTTGGTTAGGACTGCAATTTCACATGCTTTTTTTTTATTCTATTTTCTTAATTGCTGGGGCATGTTGAGTAAGTTAATGGGATAATTGAAGAAAAGAATGCTTCAGGTAATTTTAGGTAAAAGCCAATGTAAGCTTTAAAAGGGAGAAAGTGGTTATATCAGTCACTTTCCCTTCACAGCCAATTCCTTCAGATTGGTTTGGTGGCCACTTTTGGCTTGATCAACGCCACAGAGTGACTTGCCAGTTGCTATTGGACAAAAGACTGGCTCTCTTGCATGAGGTTTGTCAGAAATTGACCCCTGAGAAGCTCCTAAGAATTGCTAGAATTATGTTTGTAAATGCTTTCTTTGTACTTGGAGATTATGCTTGTTTTAGTTGGGTGGAGATGCTGTTGCTGAAACGTCTTGCAAAGGTGAAGTATTTGATGGCGCGCTGAGTGGGTTAAAGAGCTGGGCAACTTGGTTTTTCTTGATATTTACCAGATGATACATTATGGCCTATGGAGGGAATAAACATTTCTTTGCTAACATTGTCTTTTCTTTCTTTGATATATTATGGGCTTGGATGGGTGTTACTGTTGCATTAGGAAAAATTACATCTTTGATTTCTTTTCTGGGTCAGTACGAAGAGAGAGTGGATGAGGGTTTTTCTTTTAACTATTTACTATTTTTCTTCTGCAGATTTTTCACCCCTTGTATTTAATTTTGTGGATTTTGGTGCTTTTAACTTCATGAGAAAGACTTGGTGTATTTTACTTGGATTCTTGGGGGAAATAGAAACTTGCCATAATAATTACAACTATAAAATAATTTCTTAGATCTAATCTAAATAATTGCTATATATTCTGTTACTAATTAAAATAGAAGAATTTACTCCAAAACCCAAAAGAAAAAACCAAGTCATGGATTTTCTACTGTTCTTTCCTGTAAGGCATTGTGAATTTTTGTTCTTTTCTTTGAGAAGAACTTCATTTTTCTGCTTTTTTTGGCTCCATTGTCCTGAATTAGTGTTATTTGTGTCTCTCTCCAAATCTTTTTGTGCATATAGTGGGCCTTTAAATGTTTGAGTGGAGTGTTCTATGCAGTGAGGCTTCCTTGGATTTTATATCAAACATTACAACCCGAAAAGGTTTCCAGGGCATGCCTTTTCTTTTTTGTGTATATGTTATCCAGAAGTGTTGCTCGTCATATATATTTTACTTTTAAAGGTGCTATTATCATCGTATTTTGGCCTGACATAACCTATTTCTTTCAGGCGGTTCGCTTTTTCTTTTTGATAGGAAGGTTTTAAGATATTTTAGGAAAGATGGGCACAACTGGAGAAAGAAAAAAGATGGAAAGACAGTGAAGGAAGCTCATGAAAAGCTCAAGGTAAGCATAAAAAGGTGGTTGCATTAGATTTATCTACTGTCAAAGATTGTGTACCTTAAAATATGGGGATCTTTTCAGGCTGGAAGCGTTGATGTTCTGCATTGCTACTATGCCCATGGAGAAGAGAGTGAAAGTTTTCAAAGACGGAGCTATTGGATGCTTGAAGAGTGAGTTACAAAACCATAAAGGATAAAACTAAACATTGAAATTGCTCAAAGTTGACTTTGCGTCGGCTCTCTATCTCTCTCTCTCTCTGTTTCTCTCTCTGTGTCTTAAAGATAAAATTAGTGAGTAATTATCATAGGATACTCTTCAAACAAAAAAGAGAACTTCAGAAGAACTACTAGAGTAGGGGCCTGTGACACATCAAGAAAATTAACATACGAAGGGTTAGAATATGCCATGTAAGAGTAAGGAGGCATGGATAAAGATAACAACAAGGATTTGAACTTCAAGAACCTTTGTAACTCTTTCCCCCTTTTGAATACATATTTCTTTTTCCCTTTTTGAATACAAATTTCTTTTGAAAAACACCTCAAAGACCATCTTGAGCTATTGCCTGATACCCACAGAAGATGTGTGGGGAAGACTAGAGTCCTCTTTTTCCATTTGGTGACAAAGGAGATTGTCTTCCTCTTTCGATTCTTTTGACATTTAAACAAACAAAACTAATCTATTGTCTCTATTCCTTTTGTTTCTCTTCTTTTTTGAACCTAACTTCTTGTCATCAATATTCCATTTCAAGGTTATTGAAAACCCAGCTGTATGTTGTGCTGCTATTCTAGAAGGCAAAGCATCATTACTCCATCTTGGAAACAAAAATCTTAGAAATATTCTTCCTGGGGAAACAAGAATGCAACCCCTTAACCCTTAAGCATCCTGTAGTGGCAGCATACACCATAAAGTCAGTTGAATCCCCTTTGCTCCATCCAATGCTTTTGCCTTTTGTTTTGTTTTATCATCAGAAATTAATATGAACAATTATAATATTATCTTTTCTAGGTTTTCTTTCTATCAAGCTTCCAGCAAGCACTATAAACAAAGAATTCCAAGATCTCACACTCAATATCCGCATAGTCATTCTGATAATGACCAAAAAATTTGTTATTTAACCTTTTGTCCTTTAGTGAGAAAAACTAGTTTTAATTTTGCTAGGCATGGTTTCAAAACTTTATCATAAAGTAGCATCTCCTACATTATGTGTATTATGTTCAACTTATTTTGTTGTAGTAGTCTGTTAATTTTACATTTGATCCTTTTCCTTACTGATTAAACCTTTATAATAAAAAAGCTTGGTTTTTAGTATGAATTGACCCAATACACCAAATTCCATATTTGCCCAATGTATTTACTCCATACTGTAGACTCTGAAATGAAGTCATAATATAATTGTAGACTTAAAGTGCCCTTTCTGGGAGTCTTATTCTTCTGTTGATAAAGTTTTTGTGTACCTGCCTACCATTTTGACCTCTTTACTAACAAAGAGATGAGATATCGGTAAAGTCACTGTTGCCTTCATGATTGTCATCTATTCTTTCACTATTTAATTTTTTTTCCGTCTCCCACCTATTTTCCATTGTTTGGAGTTTTTTAAAGTAAAATTCTCCATTTTATTTTCCAAACTACATTCTCGAAGTTAAGTCATGTTTCTGTTTTCTACTCCATTTGCGTGTATATATGTAAATCCTGCAAGTGCAATGATGGCTTAATGTGCATGAGTTCTAAGTATAAATTATCTCCTGCTCTTGAAGCAATTCTAGTTCTCATTTGCCTAACTGTCTACGTTCATTAAAGATGTTCTAGTTTGAAATGCATTTACTTGTGTAAAGATTTGTAATTTTTTGGTTAATGATATTAATGGAAGAGCAATTAATTTATGCACCCTTTTATTATCTTATCTGATGGAATATTTTCTGCAGGGAACTCTCCCACATCGTTCTTGTTCACTACCGGGAAGTTAAGGTATTCCCATTTAACCCACTTATAATTTTATATTTATTTTACCCATTTAGTCAATTTATGTTGTTTCGAAAATATAGATTTGAAAAAATTTTCATAGATAAGGTAGTCTTATCTGTATTTGCTCCTTGAATTGCTAAGAAAAATTTCAAACTATGACCAGTCTGGTCCTCGACACGAGTCTCTTGCAAGGTCTCACAGGGGCATTGCCCATTATTTAGGTTTTGTTGGAGGCCATGCCAGGTGCATTGGTCTATCTGCCCTTTGAGTGTTTGGGCCTTCATGTCCATTCGTTGTGAGAAAGGCCATGAGATTATTCTTATTATTGGTTGTATGTGCATGTGATGTGAATTATATACTGGGGAGATTTGGAAAGTACCATGAGAGAATTGCAAAGAATGACTCGAGCCAACATCGTTATTTGGCAAGATTCTAATATAGAATCTGCCTAAAAGGATTTATTTATTTATTTATTTTTACACTTAATTTTGTAATTCAGTTCTTTGAAATATTTCTAAATAGTTGAGTCCAAATCTAGTTAGGAGTTTCTAAATTTTAGTTTTGGTTGTAGTTACTATTTTTCTTTATTATTTGAGTTAACTTTGAAGTTTCTAAATTTAGTCATCGTAGTGTTTTTTATTTTCTATAGGTTAATTGTCTATCTCAAACTTGTAATCTTATAAGAAGTTAGAATAAGAATTTCAATTTTCTAACTTACTTTGGTCCTTTTTATTCATCAAAAAAGAAAAATTTTCTAACTTGCTTTGACTAGTCTCTAAACCTAGAAGATGTGATGCTTTCTTCTTCTAGTGAGTGATTCCTAGAGACCCGAAGTGTGATTTCTTAGATTATTTTACTTTTCTATTTTGTTTATTCATTATTCCCAACCATAAAGTCAGGGTGTGATTTCTTAGATTATTTTACTTTTCTATTTTCTTTTTTCATTATTCCCAACCATAAAGTCCGGATACAAAAAAATTCTGCATCAATGATGGCCAGGTGCCTGTTATGGGAGTTGTGAGAACCAAGGAAAAAGTATGTCTTCACGCAAGTTTCTCTTTTTTGTGATGTTTGTTGTTTCTATGACCTGTGAAAGTGAAACCTGTTTTTCCACGGCCTTGCTTTTTTATTTTTTATTATTAATTGTCTTCTCCTTAATTCAAGCTCATCTGCTATCCATCAGCTCTAAACATTTTATAGACGAGGATGGAGAAACTCTCTTTGTTCATGAGCACTTTTCCTGCTTTACAACTTTTTATCTTTGTTTCATTGTTGCACCATCAGAAAATTGTACTTGTCACTGTCATGTCAATATTGTCATACCCTGTCTTGTTTGCTTCTCTCTCCTCTTCCCTTGTGGTTTTGGCTGTTCTTTTCATTGTTTAGAGTCATACTATAAGTATGTCTACATGCAAGTTTCTTTTTTTTTTTTTTTTTTTTTTATGTTTGTTGTTTCTATGACCTATGAAAATGAAATCAGTTTTTCCACAGCCTTGCTTTTTTTATCTTCTATTATTAATTGTCTTCTCCTCAATTCAAGCTCATCTGCTATCTATCAGCTCTAAACATTTTATTGATGAGGATGGAGAAACTCTCTTTGTTCATGAGCACTCTTCCTGCTGTACAACCTTTTATCTTTATTTCATTGTTGCACTATCAGAAAATTGTACTTGTCACTGTCAGGTCAATATTGCCATATCCTGCCTTGTTTGCTTCTCTCTCCTCCTCCCTTGTGGTTTTTGCTGTTCTTTTCATTGTTTATGGTCATACTATGGTATTTCAAGTAGCTATCTGCTTAGATGAACTACTGTAATCCTAGTACAGACCATAGTTGTGATTCACATGAATCCCATGAGAACATGGGAGTCAGGCATTATCTTTCTCGTACAATTTTAAGAATGCTACCATCTGCTTAGATATATCTGCTGCACCTTAAGCTTATCAATTGGAAATGCTCTTAGTTTGTTTTGGGTATTATCCAAGTGCCTAGCTGCCTAACCATGCAAACTGGAACAACTAGTACTGCCTGAAAGAGACATGCCTCTTTTTGAATCTTTAAAGTTTCTAATTATCTTAAGTTGTGAAGGATCTTATAGACCTAAACATTCCGATTTTAATGGATGTAATTAAAAAAAATTCTATGATGAGGATTGCTGTCACTAAATGAGTTTCACGTTGTAATATGCATGCCCAACAGGTCCATAAATTGGAAGTCAGGAAAACAAATTTGATTTTTAAACCCATATGGAAAAGTGATTGTCCGCTTTTCTGAAGTAGAGATTCTAAAAACTAAAAGAGTACAGAACCGCATTTGGAGCATTTTGCTATTTCACATGGTATGAGAACAGGAGGTCCTAGTTCAAATTTTTTTAGGCCCTTTCAACCTCATTTGATATTCCATGTGTTTGGGACCCTAATATTAGTTGCCATGGCTTGCACATGAGGAAGGAGTGTTACTATAAAAAACAATAAATTACCTTACTCTTTAACTTGGAATTTTTGAAGAAGTTAGTTGTTTCACAGCAAGCTAGTTGTTGGAAGATCTAATGCATCGAATTCAACAGACACAATTAGTGTCAGGGAAGGAAGCTGGATGACTGACTTCTACTTTCTTCTACGTAGTCGGCAAAACTAAAGATCGTATTTTTGATGTTCTAACCAGGGCAGTTGTCCGACTTGCAAAAGCTTATCAAGTAATTAATGGAATAGTTTGTTAGGATCCTCAATACTATAGATTTTTGAGCAAGTGTTGGCTTCAGTTACCCATCTGAAAATCTCAATAGACTTGAAAGCTTCTTGAGGATTTTTCATCCTCCCAGCATTTTTTTCCCCTAATTCTCTTCTTTCCTTGATAAATTTCTGTGCCGCCTCCAAAAAAAAAAAAAAAAAAAAAAAAAAAAAAAAAAAAAAGAGGAATAAAAAAAAGAAGATTGAATTTCTCCAAGCTTGGAAAATGTTTGCAATTTCTATTTTGGGGTCATTCATGATAAGTTCAGACTCTAAGGGCCTTTCAAGGGATTTGAAGACATTTTGAAAGGCTTAGAGAACTAAAACCAATAGAAAACTGGCTTACAATTTTTTAAAGAAATGAGTTTAAATATTGTGCTCTAACATTATTACACTGTTGCCACAAAGCATAATCCGTCAATGTTCCATATGACCATACCATGATAGTATTTAGAAGTAGTTGGTATTACTTAACATTCATCTGAACAAGACTCCTATCTGGTCGCTTGTGACCAGTGTGCACTCATCACATGTCACCTTGATCTGACTCCATGCTTCACACATGCTAGATTTCTGGAGGCTGTTCAAAAACAAGAGTAATACTTCAATTTTCCAAGAAAACTGAAAAAAGATTCTTGGAACATTCTAGAAAAGGAAAATAAGAGAAATCTTATATTATTTACTATTTACTATTTACTATTTACTTTTTTTTTTACCATTTTCAAAATAATTCTAGCATTGTTCTTAGACAGAAGACATGTTTTTTTGAACACATTTTTAAATTTTTTGAGTTGAAAAAATGTGCTGGACTTTTGAGAAATGAGCATGTTCTCTGATTTTCTATTGGAGAGAGAAAATTGGAAATGGAGTAGAAAACTGAAGTTGGAAAATGAAAATGGTTTTCTGTTAGTAAATGGCTCCATGATCTTTCCATGATGTGTGAAGCTCAGAAGTATTCATGAAGTGCCTGTAAAGTTATTGTTTCTCAATGCGTTATGTACTATAACAGCACTGAGTACAATCCAAGAATTCATCTTACAATGAATTATTAAGCTGGATAGGTAAAGTTGGATTCTTGCTTTGGAGCCTTAAATCTTTGAGCTTGGGTTTGTGATACTTGTAAACTGACCCTTTTCCCTTGTGCAATGTGGCCTTTATATGGCCATGCTGTTTGGTAATTACTTGAAAGAGAAACTTCTGTACATGACTTGTCTGTTTGGGTAATTAACATTTGATTTTATCATCCATTAGGGCAATAGAACGAACTTCAATCGCATCAGAGATGCCGGAGTAATTACCCCCAGTGAGCAAGATAGCGAAGAGCATGCATCAAACTCTGAGATAGACAGTTCTATGTCCTATAGCTTTCAGCAAAATAGCTACCACTTGTCTTCCCAAAATACAGACACAGTAAGCATGAAGAGTACTCAAGCATCAGAATTTGAGGATGCTGAATCAGGTATTGCATGTTCTTAGAAGCTATTGATATTGCCTTGCTTGCAAGATCTGGAAACTTATCAGTAAAGCGGATTTCATGCAGCGTATAATCACCAACCAAGTTCCACATTCCACTCTTTCCTTGATCCACAGCAGCCTCAGATGGAGAATATGGATGCTGGACTTCAAATCCCCTATTATCCTGCGCCTTTCACTGGTATTTTTTTTTTTTAACTTTCTTTTTTCCTTCTCCAATTTTCATTTTCTGCTGAGCTTATGAGTTTTGCTTGTAAGTCAATTGCTTTTGAACTTAATCATGAGTTCTGACATCATTTACAGATGATTATCAAGGAAAATTGACGGCTGTTCCTGGTCTAAATAATATGTCAGTTGCTCAAGTACATAGAGGTAAAGAGAACAACGATGCTGGTGTAACTTATGAGCCCCGAAAACACCTGGACTTTTCATCATGGAAGGATGTCTATGAAAATTGTGCTTCAATACAATCTTTTCCCTTCCAAGAGGCACTTTCTGTTTCACAATCCAATGTCACAGGAATCACTCCTAAGAATGAAAATGACATGCTGACACAGCTACTTCAAGACAGCTTTAGTAAGACGCAGGCACTGCATAGTCACACTGCCAGACAAGAAGAGTGGCAGGTATATAGTGATCCTATGTATACTGCAAAATTATCTTCAAGCTATTTTCATTTTTCCTGTTTGTAGATAGCACACACTCTTTTGCATGTATGAATGTATTTCCTTTTTTGTGGACATCTCGTTTAATTTTGTAGCATGAAAGCCTTAAGAGAAGGACAAAAGAAAAGTTTATGTGCCTGCATTTGATTATTATGGTAGATCTGTTAAAGATCTTCTCAACTCAAAAATATGAATGCTGGGCGTTAACTCCACTATTGTCCTGTGCTTATACCATCAGGTTTATGATATAAATTGCTGAGGAAAGATGAGTAAATATTACAGCTTCACATGAGACTTCACTTTTTGAATTTCGAATTGCTTGCTTTCTATATTTTATCATTAACTAGCTCCTGATAGCAATTGTTTGATGGTGAGTAAATACTTTCCCATTCAAAGCTGTGGCCTTGAGTTCCCTTTGCTGACAGGCTTCCGAAGATGGCTCATCACATATGTCAAAGTGGACCTTGAATCAAAAGTTGCCTTCAGAATCTTCAGTGGACGTCACAACCAGGTTTGAGGAGCAAGGAGGATGCCCGAATTTACTTAGTACCTTTGAGAGTACCCGTGCATATGCTGATCAAGTAAAGGAGCTTCCTTTGCATAAAGATTTTCAAGTGCAGCCCATTAGTGCAGAAAATGAGAGATTCTTGAAATTGGAATCAGAAGGCATCTTGACCACAGAGGGAGAACTCAACTACTCCATTGGAAAGCATCCATTGTTGGATAGCTCTCTGACAGAAGATGGTTTGAAGAAGCTTGACAGCTTCAATCGATGGATGAGTAAAGAACTTGGAGATGTAAATTCGCATGTGAAATCCAGCACTGGGGCTTACTGGGATACTGTTGATGATGAAAATGGTGTTGAAGATTCCAGTATTTCTCCTCAAGCACAATTGGAAACTTACACACTTGGTCCCTCACTCTCTCAGGACCAGCTGTTCAGCATTATTGATTTTTCGCCAAACTGGGCATATTCAGGCTCAGAAACAAAGGTGCTCTGTTATTTGTCTTTGACATGCCATGATCTTTAGTGAAATAGACTTGAAAGTTCCCCTAAATTTCTCCTTTTTAATGGCTTAAACAGGTTCTGGTCACTGGGAAGTTCCTAAAGGGACAGCAAGATGCAGAAAAATGCAAATGGTCATGTATGTTTGGGGAAATTGAAGTTCCTGCTGATGTTATAGCAGATGGTGTTCTTCGCTGCTATATTCCTACACATGTTGCTGGGAGAGTGCCCTTTTATGTTACTTGTTCCAATAGATTAGCTTGTAGTGAGGTGCGAGAATTTGAATACCGTGTTAACCCGATTCGGGACATGGAGATTACAGATGTTTGTCTTGATGCTGTGGATAAAAATAATCTTTACATGCGATTTGGGAAATTGTTGTCTATGCAATCTGTCCATCCACCAGATTCTTCCTCCAGCAATGAGGTTGAGAGATCACATTTAAGCAGTAAAATTAGCTCACTCTTGAAGGAAGAGGATGATGAATGGTCCCAGATGTGGAAGCTTACATCAGAGGAAGATTTCTCCCCGGACAAAGTAAAAGAACAGCTCATTAACAAGCTACTTAAAGAGAAGCTACATGTGTGGCTGGTTCAGAAGGCAGCAGAAGGTGGAAAAGGTCCAAGTGTGTTAGATGAGGGTGGCCAAGGCGTGCTACATTTTGCAGCTGCACTTGGTTGTGATTGGGCCATTCCCCCAACTCTTGTTGCTGGTGTAAATGTCAATTTTCGCGATGCAAATGGATGGACTGCACTTCATTGGGCTGCATATTGTGGGAGGTGAGGATTCAAATGTCTTTCTTTCCTGCTGTCTGAGAATGATGCAACACATAAGTTCGGTTTTCTTATTTGTCTTTAGCTTATATCAACTTATTTAATAGTGATAATTGGTGGCATTGGCTCCTTACCCTATGCAAACTGGGTTCTTTTTTTTTGGGTGCGGAAGAGAGAGTGGCAAAATTTGAAGAGGTTTAGAATTGAATCCATATGGTTTCCCATCCAAAGGGTTAGACCAGACTCGTTAGCACAAGATGGTTATTCTAGATAATGGTCTTGACACTATTTTCATGGTCTACAATTTAAAAATCAGGGTGTCATGCAAACTTAATTGCTGAATATATTCACAGAATCCCTTATTAAGTGGTTTTAAAACCATTATTCTTGATAATGGTTATAAATGTGATGTGGCCTACAAAACCCCATTGACAGGAAGAAATTCAACTGCAAACATGCTTTCATCTGAAAGCTGCCCTTGGAACTAGAGCTGGATTTGACCCATCCTCCATCCCCAAGTAATAGTTCAGCTTCTGTCTTTTTTTTTCTTGGGGGGGGGGGTGGGGGTGTGGTCCTAAAATTGTTGTTCTTCACTTTCAATTCCTGTATAGCTTTTGTAAGTGGTTTTCCAAAATTTTCAACTTCTTCTGTGGTGGAAAGTGTATCAACTTGCATGGCACAAGTTTTCTTTCTGCGGTTGCTTTTTAGGAAATTGAATTACACATAATACTTTGTGCATGGTACATTTGGACTGTCTTAGAGTGTGCAAATGTAGCAAGTAGTTTATGAGTTTGTATCGTTGTTAGCATTATTTCTTGATTCCAAGATGTTAAAGTTGTTATTGCTTTTCTTTCTTTTTCGGTTTATTTCTTTGTGGTTCTTACTTAAAAATTTTCTATATCAGCGAACGCACCGTTGTCTCCCTCATCTCTCTTGGTGCCGCCCCTGGAGCATTGACCGATCCTACTCCCAAATATCCTTCTGGGAGAACACCTGCAGACCTGGCTTCCAGCAATGGGCACAAAGGAATTGCTGGTTATCTAGCAGAAGCCGCATTGAGCAAGCACCTTTTAACTCTCAATCTAAAGGATCCCATGCACAGCGAAGCAGTTGAGATCTCAGGAGTAAAAGCTGTAGAAACAGTTTCAGAAAGAAGTTCAACTTCCATAGACGTGGATGTGTCACATGGTGTGTCAATGAAGGATTCTCTGGCTGCTGTCCGCAATGCGACTCAAGCTGCCGCTCGCATTTACCAAGTCTTCAGGGTTCAGTCCTTCCAGAAAAAGCAGATAAAAGAGTATGGTAATGAGAAATTGGGAATGTCAGATGAGTGTGCCCTTTCAATGCTTGCACTTAAGTCACACAAGCCAGGACTACATGATGAACCTGTGCATGCAGCTGCGATCCGTATACAGAATAAATTTCGTAGTTGGAAAGGCAGAAAAGATTACTTAATTATCCGGCAACGAATTATAAAAATTCAGGTTTCATCCCCTATTGCCTTTGCTGTAGAAGTTTGGGGATCTTGTCCATCTCTTTTGCTTGTTAATTTCCTTAATGGTGTCGCTACAGTTTCTTTCTGCCCATTTGCTTGATTCTTTTTTTTTATATTATTTATTCATTATTATAATTTTTTCTTTTTTTTTTTTTGTGTGGTTCAAAGGCGCATGTAAGAGGGCATCAGGTGAGAAAGAATTATAAAAAGATAATCTGGTCAGTGGGAATTTTGGAGAAAGTAATTTTGAGATGGAGAAGGAAAGGAAGTGGTCTGCGTGGATTCAAACCCGAAGCTATCACTGAGGGAACCAGCAGGCAGAATAATTCATCATCCAAAGAGGATGATGATGATTTCTACAGGGAAGGCAGGAAGCAGACGGAGGAGAGACTTCAAAAGGCCCTTGCTAGGGTGAAGTCTATGGTTCAGTATCCAGAGGCAAGAGATCAATATAGTAGGTTACTGAATGCTGTTGCAGAGATCCAGGAAACTAAGGTATGTTATGTTGAAGAATTTTAAAAAAATGTAAATGGTTTTCTATTTGTTAATTTTGGTTTTCAGAGCAAATGAACTCTATGGTATCTTTTTGGCTTAGTGTCATGCAATTAGTTTAGTCAAAAATTGGTGACATATTATCCAGATGGCAGTCTTGCACAAAAGTGGTCAAATCTGGGTACATTTAGATTTTCTGAGATCCCCCCCCCCCAAAAACCACACACAAGGGCCATGAATTCGGATATCCTCTCTGTCTCACTAATAGAAGTTCACATATAATGGACGGGAGTTTGGAGTGAATAATGAAATTTCGACTTTTCTACCTTGGTTCCCTGTGTATGGTAGGTAAAATTCTGTGGAAGGAATAAAGAAGTCAACATCAATGGAGGCTTTTAACATCTATGCGGTGTTGCTATACCATTCTACTGATAATTTTCTGAAGTAAATGAAAACATATTAAGATATCTAATTGTGCTTCTCCGAACTGGACTGGACAGTTACAAAACAGAAGGTTATTTTTTGTTAAATGAATTAATTTGCTACTAAAATATAAAGGCACTTAGCATCCTAAGGAATCATAGACGAGACGGAAAATAAAGGCCTGAAACTTATTATTATTATTATTATTTTGGTTCACGGGGTGAACTTTTTATTATTATTTTGGTTCTTGATCAACCGATATTCGGATTACCCGTCTAATCCAGATCGAATACTCCGGGGCTAGGCCCAACTTAAGGGTTGACTCTCCCTGTGCCTATTTTTCTATTTTCAAGACTTGGACTTGAGACGTTGGTTAAGGGAGTCTAGTGCGTTGTCACTGAACCCACAGGATGTTGGTCTTGAAACTTGATTTCCACCAAGGTAGATCTATATGATTTTTCTTCTTTCTTTAACTTTGTGAAATTATAACATAATGATGCGGAATAATTTACATTTCTACAACATAGATTTTTTTGGACAATCCTTCTATCTTCTGGGAGCATCCAAAAGAAAATTACAGAAAGAAATAATAAAAATAATAAAAAAATAATGACCACTACAGCTTGCATGTTAGAGATGTCTACATGTGTATGTGGATATCGAGTGCTGTCTTGATCCATATGAATTTGATGGATTATTGACCCCCTAACAGATCATAGGTATATTTAAGTTCTGTATCAACGAATGATAGGATGGTGCAGCATGAAACTAAAACTGATTCAGAGGTGGCAAACAAAAAAAAGGAAGGAAGAATCTTCTTTGCTTAACATATGAAGCCATTAGCTATTGGGCTTTTGTGAAGTGTTGTATTGTTTTGGCCAATGATTATATAGTGCTTTTCTACATGTGTTGCAGGTCATGTACGATAGTCTTCTAAACAGCTCAGAAGAAACAGCTTGTTTTGATGATGATCTGATTGATCTCGAAGCGTTATTGGGTGATGATACCTTTATGTCTACATCTTGAGTGAATCACACGGTTCCACCTTGAAAAATTCAGTGTGCCCACTGGCACTCGTCCCGTCCTTTATATTTGATGAATCATAGTAAAATCTCTGTAAATGTAATACCTAAAGATGGCTAATTGTTCCCCAGAAAACAAGATTAGGTATTGAGTTTGTGGCAGTTGTCCTCTTTCAGATAGGGCTTGTCCATAAATCTGTATTTCAGCAGATTGGAGAAAACAAGGAGGAATCAGTGCCGATTTGTACCAAAAATCAATGCTGATTTGTACCATCTTACTAGGGTTGACTCGAAAATTCAGCATTATTGTCATAGAACTGTCAATCTATCATATGTACATTAATAGTACATTCTCCCTTCTCACAAGACTAGTTGGCTGGGATTGCCAATCCCATTATTTCTTGTTTCAACTTTCAGCATATTGTCTTGGCAATCGGAGTTAGGTTATAAATTACTGGTACCCGATAATCATGTCGGATTTAATTAAATCTGGTCTTAGTTGGATTGGTCTATGAAGGGTAAAATTCGCCTAATATATGATTTTGTCATACATGAGATTCAAATTGGACACATTGCTAAACACTGAATTACTAGACGTTGGTACTGGTGTCAAGCTTTTATCGCGAAGGAAAAGTTCCCAAATTTGAATGTAAGATGGACTTTTGATGTCTACCCTGAAGGGGCATTCACTTGTGGGGTTAATGCCTCATTTAAATTGGAAAACATGTTTGAAATTGTTCGAGAGTTATAAGAGACCAGGAGGACTTACAATCTAGCATCTCCCGGGGAGGAAAAACACAAGTACGAAGACAACCCCTAGCATAATATGAGATTATTAAATCTCCAAGGTTCCCAAAATTCCAGAGAGAGATTGTAGAGTATCTTAAAAAAGCTACAAACTTGAGAAAATCCCCTCTCAATGTTCAAAATCAAAATGAATACGTTTTCTGGAAAAATAAAGTCATATAAGGGTTCCGATATTAAAATGAAGGATTTTAAAATTGTATGCTTTTGTTATAATGTATTGTTAGATTCTAGCTTGTAAACAAGAAACCATTTATGTAAGAAACAAACCTGATCCATCGCCAAATATATATATATATATATATATATATATATATATATATATATATATATATATATACCAAACTCCTTTGGATTAAGTGGTTAGACATTCTACTCCCTTAACTAGAGGTCTCGAGTTTGAGTCCTGGAAATGAAGAAAAATGACTTAGAGAGTCAACCGCCCAATGGGTGCCACAGTGCTCGGATTGTATTAATCGGACAAAAACTCGGATAGCGGTTGGTGAAAACAAAAAAAAAAAAGAGAGAGGACGCGAGGGACCAAATGCATGATATCATAACCATTAGAAATTAGATGTATCATACCCTGTATATATAAACTGATTTAATTTCTTTGCATTTATAAATAGACCAAAAAAATTGACCCCCATGCTCTTCCATAACAAAATAATTAGTATTGCTTGTCTGATGGGGCAACTCAAATGAAGAAGGAGCATTATAACTTAACTAAATTTGTTTAGAATTGTGGATCCTATTTTTACTCGTGTAGCACCTTATCAAGTTGCCATGGAACAAAACACAGGCCCCAAAAATAATATCCTTCAAATTGAGACATAGTTCGGACACTATGGTAGTAAAAATAATAGGCGTGATTGAAGTGATTAGTGAATTTTCTTGATAGGGAGAACAAAACATCCATACCTTAGGCTTATGAATGAAATCACAAAGGTAGTCAAGAAATGACTAGCAAAAAATGCCAAGATTTTATCATCGAGAATGCTTGGAGGAAGCAGCGAAGTATACATCAAATGTTCAGAGGTCCCAATAATAATCTTGAGATCAAAATCCGACTTGATTACAAGCTCCATTGAATCAAATATGAATTAACCATCAGGCCATAGTAACCATCGCATCTTGATAATAATTTTTATAAGTCCTCAGCCTCAAAAAATTTAAAAACCTCATGTGAAATTCTCTTTTGCACTACCATTACACAGCTTGTTTTCCTCTTTATTTTAGAACCAAAGGAGTGTGGACTTCCATTCCACCATTAACTGTACATTGCAACCTCCAAAGTATACATTTCTTCACATAACATCCCCCCCCCCCCCAAAAAAAAAAAAAGAAAAAGATTATAAAGAGAAAAGGAAAAAGAAAAAAAGGATACAAAGCAGAAGTGAATTTGAGTATAGAGATGGTAGATACCGGCACAATCATAAATTTGGATTGTAAACTTTCCTCCTCAGCTCTTGCTACTAGTGGCTTGGCTCTCATAGAACAAGATGTAACCATGATCTGTGTTACTTGAGTACTCCTGTGATGACCCAAAGAAAGTCTGCACGGCTGATTCGTCAATCATCTCAACATTTTCATCGTCGAAAAACAGCCAATGGTTATGACTTTTCACTAGGCTCACGTAGTGCCCATGGTTTGGCCCACTTCCGACATGGACGACTACAGCAAATAAAGAATATTCTGAATCTGCATCTTCCACGGTGTTGCTTAGCTTCAGCTCAAGAGGAAAGACAACACGGTAGGAAAGCTTCTTGTACCGACCAAGCTGCTCAATGTACTTGAACCGCTTTAGATGGATGACCAGGATGTGAGGCGGCTTCTTTATCTTCATCCTCTTCTGGGCCTCCTGCAAGCTGCATGACAAAGACACCACAATCCATTACTCCAAGGGAGCATTGGCAAGCAGTATGGCTTAGCCAATATGGTTATTCTTTCTTTAATATATTCCATTATGAGAAATCATACTGCTTCTGCAATAGATTATAGTTTTTTTCTCCCTCTTTTTTGATTGGAAAAGAAAGATTTTATTTACAAGATTAGAATAACAAAAGCTGGTCTTTTCTGGGCCAAAAAACGAATTACAAGAGCAGGGGGCACCAAGGAGGTGCTCACCCATTGCTCTACAGTTAAGAGAATCTCTGAAATCGACGACATCCAAGGTCCTGTCCAAAAGTACAAGCACCTCGCAAAACTACTCACAAAAACTATCAAGAAATTCTCCACACCCTCAAAGACTCTTCTATACCTTTCCTCCAAGCCAACCAAAACAAGCTAAAGGAACAGATTATAGTCACACTGTACCACTTTAAATGACCAGTCTAGGATAAGTCTACAGAGTTGATCATTGCATGTCAGTTGAATAATTTTTAGATACCTCAAAGAATGTTTGAAAAGACAGAAGAGGAAACAGATGAATGCAAATAATCCCGATGAATGATGCATCTTTTAAACGGCTAATAGGAAGAAGAAATAGCTTTTAGGAGAAAGTGCCAGAAGCAGAAATAGAATTAATTAAGAGCTGCACAAGCAGATGAACATTAATAGTTCTCTACAAACCCACCAAACTATTTTATATCTATTTCAATTGAAGAGAGGATTAAACAGGAAAGTCTTAACAGGTTGATAAGCATTCTTAATCTTTAATACTCTACAACTGCTACTTGCAATATAAAATTCCTTCAAAAAGGCAACTGGAAATGACACAGCTTAGTTATTTTTACTATTGCAAGCCTAGATTTTTTCAAGGAAAAGAATTATATTAGCGATAAAAGAAAGGATACATATGGCTCGGAAGATGATAAATCCTAGACACTAGAAAAACTAAAATAAATAAAATAAAATAAAGGACTAAAGGCAGACTGCTTTCCAGTCCCTCTTCAAGTCCATATCCCATATTCTTACTCTCCTTGATTATGCTTGGAAGAATTTTATTCATTTTTGAACTTCTAGCAAGGGCTTTCTTTCACCATAGTGTGGGCCACGAGCAGGAAAACAATCAATCATTGCAATAAGCTAATATCTCAATCCAAACTAAGGTAAAAAATAACAAAATTTGGCAACATAGACCAGTAATGGCAAAACATATCACCGACCTGCAGCACTTGTCGCAGAAGAACTTATCTTCTGCGTTCAAAGTCTCTGTGGAACTGAAATTTTTTAGACAACTTGTTATAGAACTGTTCTGTTCAATATCAAGACTCAAGTCCAAAAAGGTCTCATCTCTTGCTGTAACTGTCTCACATCGCAGGCACCTTGTCTCATTGGTGAGTATACCCTGACAAATAGAGTCATCAAAAATGAAACCTATAAACAAGACAAATATTGCAGGAAAAAATGAAAGAGCATAAGAGAGAGAGAGACAGCGAGTATCAAAGACTATACAGTCCATAGATTGAGTAAACCGTTCAAGGAAACCTTTCAAATGGTATAGAAATCATGTATAAAATTATAAGTATCGAATTCACCATGCCACACATGTACAAAAGCCCTAGAGAGGCTACTTTCAAGAGCAACTAGGGCCTCCCATCCCCTAGCTGAAGCTTCATACATCATCCATATGATGTAATGCTAACCTACTCTTTAGCAAAGAACGAATTGGACTTTCATCCGCTCCAGATTAACCAAATAATATGAAACCCTCTCCCTTTTGATCAATAATAAAACAGCTGAACAAGCTATACAAACTAAGATACCACCTCGCACATGCTGACATGCAGAATGATACATACCCATTTTCATGCTTTGCAGAGAAGCATTTTAAGGTAGAAGATCAGTTATGAAAGTAACAAGACTGCATGTGACTGAGGCAACCAACCTGAAAATTTTTGTGCACCCAAGTAACAAGAGGCTCTTTATGAACACCATTAGGCAGAGAACTCTTTGGCCCATTTGCAATCTTTTCAGAAGGAGATGAAGTTTCAGGATCACTCTTCGCTGCTTGAGACTCTTTTTCCAATATGTCCACCAGTTCATTCAACAAGAAGTTCAGAAACTCATGGGCATCCTATCAACAAAAAGGCAAGACAATTTGTTCCATGTACTGTATAAAGAAGGAGAAACATGAATCTATGGTATGAAAGCTACACCAGTATAAGAGAGCTTGTACAAGCAAGAACAAAGCAAAAATTCACTTGTGACTCCATAATTTTGACAAACATACAAGCAAACTATTTCTAGGGCATCAGGTCCTGTGCATGTGTGTTGAACACATATTGGATTTCCCAAACCAATGCCAATTAATGCTTCAATTATTAATATGAGACTGCAGATAAAATTATGACATTTAAATGCAGTTCAGGAATCTGCATTTAATTAATTTAATTTTATAGAAGTTTTTTTTTTTTTTTTTCAGGTTGAATCATAACTCTTTTAAACATATTTTATTGTTAACCCATATTGGCTTTTAAGCAGTAAATAATTTGAGGTACATCAGTTCTCCATTTTATGCTCTAACATAATTCAGAGTGTTGGTAACATCGAAATTTGTTCATACCATAGTGTTGATGGAAGTTTATGCCCAATGTCAAGTTAGTAGCACATAGGGCTGCTCGATTTTAAAAATAAAAATCTTATAAACAAGACCATTTTTCTCTTGCAAGCACGCAGATATATCCGTTCTGTTCGTAGGAGAACATTCAAAATAATAGTGATAACAGGGATGTCAAGACTATTTTGCATCTCTCTTCTCTCACCGAGACTAGATTAGAGGACTGGAATGGCATTACACCACTACTGAAAGAATTAGGGTATGAACAACCAAATTACAAGTATCGCTTGCAGACACAAGGTTATACTGATAGAGATGTCCCATTTATCCATGAAAGAATATTCCAGAAGGTCAGCAATAAGGAATCCAAAAATGAAGTCATGACAGTGGCTGATGGTCTTGTGCAGATCTCTCATGGGATGTTGGCTGTCACACTTATAACAGCTTAGTCATGGCCAAATCCATTACACAACAGCTAATACATCACGTCCTGACCAATATTTAAATCCAAAACAGTGGCTGCCGGCAACAAAGCTGCCACAATTTCTGCCAGCAGGTATGGGTAGTTTGAGGAGACTAAGGTGACTAGGCTTTCAAGGAGAGGAAGAGGAAGAGATCAAAGAGGTGAGGGCAGAGAGGGTGATACAAGAGACATACAGCCATGTCAGCACTATCTGGGAAAATTTGGTCTACCAGGAATCCACTTAACTTGAGGTGTAATCGCTTTAACAGCCACATCAGCATCATTTAGTTTATACTTAAATTAGGGGTTTGATTGGCCAACTTGTACAACTCCAAGGGTTTGATTGCACCAAAATAGGGTGCCAGGCTATGAAGCATGCATCAACACTTGAAAATAAAATTTGTCCATGTCTTAGGCCATGTTGAACATGTGATGTGGTGTGCCCAAATTTTACTATTCTTTAGAACAGACACTGCTTGGATACTTTTCTGACACTACTTGGAGACTTAAGGACACCTCTCAAACACTTTAATATTACAATTCAAAAGGTTACAGAGTCCAAGATACTAAAAAATGTTTATCATGCAAAAAAAAATTACAGTGTTGCTGTCATACTTTATCCATATAAATCGCTTTTTTCTAAGTTACTGTCTTATGTTTTGTGTTTATATATTTTATACACATTAATATTATTCCCGTCCTATTTTTTGAAAAGTTTTAAGTCCCCATTTCTTTGCCATGTTGCGTTCATATTAATACTTTAATAGGCTAAGAATAACAATATATGTTGGATGTTCAATGATAGTCCAGCAGAAAATCCAAATTAAGCAAAATCTTGTGGCATTGTTCATTAGCAAATCAAGTTCAACTAGGAAAACCACATCAGACACCATGTATGTCCATGCCATTTTCAACATGGTTTCCACACCTATACCATACCTGATGCATATAGCTGCGGAAAAGCTCATTTTGTTTCTTCAATCTTTGCACAAAGCGCTTTGGAGCAATGACGCCAGTTTTCTTCTTCTGCGAGCTTATCTACGAAAGAAAGTCAAAAACTAGATTCAGTAACATATTCCTTGATAAGCTAATCAGGAAGTTCTGGTTAAATGTATAATAAGAAACATGGAGCTCCAAGGTGTCACAGTGTTGTAGGGTGTTAGGGCCCTCTCTGATATTTTGCCTTTCAGATGTCACTATTAATGGGTTAAGATCAGGTCAGGTTCATCAATCACAGCAAGCCCTTAAGAGGAAACAAGACGATCACAATATGATTAACATTCAACTAACAACTACAGGTAGAAAGCCAAGACATTTTAAACAGATAACCAAGTTTCTGCTTAATGCTCTTAATCATATTAATTGCGCCTCCATTGAATAAACTCCTAGTGGTGCAAAATGATCCATTTCAGAGCTTAAGAATCCAACTCAACAAGTCAAAAATCACAAGCATAACAATACCTGAGTAAATAAATCGGCCAAACATGTCAACAGATTTTCCTCTGCGTCCCCCACATTTTTGTTATTTGCATAGTAATCCAACAACTGCTCACGGAAAGGAACACAGAAATAAAGAGCCTGCACATATGAGAAGTGGCTCTTAGTAACAAGCATACACAAGTGTACATCTCAGCTAACAACCCAAACCTATTTAAATGAAGTCTAGTTGTAGCACCATCAACAGAATACAAAAGCAACTCTTGTAATCTACAACTCAAATAGGAAACCATTTGCAGCCTTATGCTGCTCACATGAAGCTTCTGAAGGTATTTGACACTGGATCACCACAAATTACAAAACATATCAACAAATATATGTTTACCCACCAGTCAAAGACAGCTCAAGAAGTTGATTTTATGTGATAGACCTTCCAGCAATAAAAAGTTTTATATCAAGCTTAAAATTAGGGAAAAACAGAATTGCATGGCATGCCAATCCCAAGTAACTACAAGCATGTTAGAATAATAAAGATGTTACCATTACATGAATGTAAAATATTGCAATAATAAGTATAGCTTATGAAGCGCAGGTGTAACACTTTTTTTTTAACAAGCATAGCATTTGAAACTAAAATACAGATTACAATAAGGATAAATACCCCAGCCTCCAGCTCATCGAGGCCCAATTACTTGGGTGAGTTTCAAAAGAATACACCAATCTAACTCAGTGTCGCATATACATGGTTCGTAGCCATACATGATACAAATTTGAGTACAGTACCTAATTCTAATAATACGTGATAGGGGGTGGGCTAAGTTGGTACCCTTTTTCCATTCGCAGTATGATGTATCAGTCTTTACTTAATTTGCTTGAATTTACATACACAAAAAAAAAAAAAAAAAAGATTAAAAGATAACCAATGAAAATTTATTTTTAAATATAAAAAATTAACCACAATTAATTACTTAATTACTTATGTTTTTAAGAAGATGTTTTACTTTAAGAAGGTGAAAGGTAAAAGATGTTTTGTTTTAAAGTCAGGGCCTAGATTTTATGTATTAAAATCCCATCCCAAATTAGAACTTTTACATATTACTTATCTTTATCGTGCCCCCATCCCTTTGTTGGTAAAAATAATAAATTAAATGGAGAAGAGGCTGATATTAATTGGAGAAGTCTATTGTGCTTTTTAATAAAGCATTGTTCAGGAAGTCGCTACGGCGGTTTACCATGGAGTGCCATGTGCTGTGGAGACAGGTTATTGTAGCAAAGTATGGTGAGGATTTTGGTAGATGGAAGTCTAATGAGGTGCAGACGCCACATGGAGGAGTGTGGAAATGGGTTAGGAAAGGTTGGGTGGACTTCAGCAGGTTTTTGTGTTTTCATGTAGGCAATGGTGCAGATGTGATGTTCTGGCACAATGTGCAGTGTGGGGAAACAACTTTAAAAGAGTGGTTTTCTCATTTGTTTTGATTAGCACAGTCCAAGAAGGCAAGGGTATCAGAGTGTTAGAGAAGAGAAAATGGGAAGGCTGTTTGGGATATCCCTTTTAGACGGAATATGAATGATTGGGAGGTGGATAGCCTACTGATCTTTTATGATCAGGTCCACTCTCAACAAATAGGTGTCAACGATTTCTATAAATGTGTTTGGGTATGACAGTCTAAAGGTTTTTTCACAGTTAAATCTTTTTATGCATTATTGACGCATGCAAGTCTGCAACAAGGGTGTACTGACTTTCCATGGAAGGCAATTTGGAAGGTGTCAACCCCTCCTTGAGCGGCAATTTTAGCTTGGGAGGCAGTATGGGAAAGGATTTTGACGTTGGACAATTTACAGCAGAGATGAAGGGTGGTGGTCAACCGTTGTTTCTTATGTAAGAGTGAGACTGAGTCCGTTCCTCATATTTTGTTACACTGTGCACGGGTGATGCCCTTGTGGGAGACGGTTTTGCAGGCTACATAGGCATCTTGGGTGGTGGCATTTTGTATAGAAGATAAAGTTTGGACTTGGTCATGTTTTCTAACACCAAAACATAAGGAAGGTTTGGAAAGAGAGGAATAGGAGGGTACTTGAAGATTTAGTCACAGATTTTGATAGTTTTAAGACTAGATGGATATAAAACTTTGTTTTTGGGTATACTAGAGATACATGTGATAGGTTTAGAGACTTTGTTGGACATGGTAGCTGGTAATTAGTAAGGGTTTGGTACCCACTTGGTGCCATTAATAAAACTGTTTTTTTATTGATAAAAAATATATTAAAAGTAACAAAATAAAAAATAGAAAAAAAAAAATCTTTTTAGTGTTTCAAGTGCCACCCACTCCCACAGAGTCTCTTCCTCACCCACTCCCACAACATCTCTTCTTTGTCAACGAGAACAACTGTCGCTCTCTAACCCACTTCAACTCAACTCAATCTCATCTCTCTCTCTCTCTCTCTCTAACTTTTCCATCTTCCTCTTCAATCATAACCCCTAAAATCATCTTTATCCTTTAAATGCAGTTAAAATCCCAATGCCACCACCAATTCCATCACCTACAGCTCTCTCTCTCTCTCTCTCTCTCTCTCTCTCTCTCTCTCTCTCTCTCACACACACTCTCACTCTGGAACTTTTCCATCTTCCTCTTCGATTTTAACCCCCCTAAAATCATCTTTATCCTTTAAATGCTGTTAAAATCCCATTGCCCACCAATTCCATCGCCTGCGGCCAGCCAAAATCCACCTAGCCACTGTCATTTGAGCCCCAATCATCACTGTTAAGTGTAATTCTTCTGATTTTTGCTTGAATCCCTTAATTTTCCTACTCCTAAACCTTATTTTCTGTTCAATTTCATCTTCCCAATTGCAAATGGCAGTTTTATCATTGCGGTATGCGAAACATGTACGATTGGGATCGCACACACTGGGAGATTGTAGAGGGGAGGGCCGAATTAAGCAACACTAATCTAACTACTAAAGCATGCCCTTATGAGGAAGGTCTTAAAATGATTGACCAAATAAGTACCTAATTTCCAACACCTTTTCACAACAAAGTGCTTCCCTGCCATTGAAGCACAAAACTCATGAGCAGTAAAAACACCGCATAGCACTGACTTTCCTATGAAGAACAGATATAACACATGCATTCAGACAATATCATTTGTTGCACATAGCAAAGGGTTTCTTAGATCTCCAAATGGTTTTGACCAACAAATAAATCAAATAAAGCAAGTAACCAGTCTATACAACTTAAATATACTTGTAACAAGATTTTTGCTTCACCAGACCAACATGAATGCACAAAATGATTGAGATCCAAAGTCTAATAAGTTACGAGACTAATTATTACCTCATATAAAAACATGTAGCTCCAATGTTAAAGACCGGCCGATGTGGCGTGGCATATACATAACACATCTCGGAAGAGTAAAAATTAGTTATATATTCAAGAGATATCAATTATGGAGATAACTATGCCTTCCATTTTGAAGATTTAGTGCTTCAAATGATTTTGATTCAGGAATGACAATTCAAATTGACCAAAAAAAAAAAGACAACAACAATGACAAGAAATATGAGTCTGAAGCTCATTTTGACTTGGATTATGACTCCTCAAAAGGCAATGACACAGAAGCAAGTTCTCATTTTAAATAGCCCAATTGAGCTGATGATGGGTAACTGTTATAGACTCAAGAAAGCTATATATTCTAATGATACTACAAAACTAGAATAACCAGAGTTGCAATGTTAGACCCAAGCTTACAAGAGTCCTCATAGAATAGGTCCCTGCATTATATGAACCATTTATTCAGCAAATTAGCTAACATCGCACAACTTCCCCACTTGCATCTTTCTTCTTTCCTTCTTTGCAAGGCAACTTAACCTATGTAGTTGATGAAGTTAGAAGTAGAATTAGTCGTGATACACAAAGGTCAGAATAAGCTTTGAATTGGAACCAAGGGGGGAACTCAACAGCAAAAACAATGCTGAATTGGAACAATGATCCATTTACAGCAATCTAAGAGTGCGAAAATCCCAGCATCTCCAACCGTCAATCTTTTAACAGAAAGATGACGAATTGATTATCCGTCCTTTACCGAATATTGATCAAAGAGGTCTCTGCACTTTTTTAACTTCTTCTCTGAAACTTGTAATCAATATGCATATGTCTGAGCATTCACCAAAAATCTTTAAATTTAACTAGAATAACTACCTTTGCTTTAAATGAACAGAAGATAAAGGAGGATTGAACTAAAAGAAATATGTTCTTCGATATCGTCATTGATATTATCATAGAAAAATCCTTGTTCATCACTTTTGGAAACAAAAGGCCATCCAATTAATACAACAATAATAACAACAAATTGACCCTTAATCCCAAATTTTGGGGTCAGCCATTTAAAAGACCAATATAGGAGAGAGTTAAAAAGGAGAAAAAAAAAGAAAGAAAGAGAACATAAAATGAAGATTTGAAAGCAAAAACAGAGAAAATAAAAATAAAAAATAAAAATATTGAAAAAAATAAATAAAAATAAACTATCCATAGAAACTGCAGATAAACTATCCATAGAAACTACAGATTCTCTCACGCCTCTCATTCCGATATAAAATAATCTCTTCAACTTAACTCTTGACACAATCTTACAAATAACTTACATTGGGACTTTCAACGAAATACTCCGATATTTTACTAAATCTCTCGTATTTAAGATCTCGCTCCTCCTAACTCTCCTCTTAACTAATGCATCTTTAGGTTTTCATTGTACATATCCAAACGAGTTTAGACAATACTCTCTCATCTTATCCACAATTCAACTCACTCCCAATTTAATATGTATCACATCATTTCTAATCCTATTTTTTCTAATTTTATCACACATTTATCTGAATATCCTCATTTCAGCTATAGTTTGCTCTTGTTGTTTAATTGGCCAACATTCGGTAACAAACAATAATGCAGATCTTACTGCGATCTATAAAACTTTCTCTTCAACTGCAATGGCATTATGCGATCTCAAATAACTCTAAATGCACTTCTCTATTTCATCCAACCTACTTGAATCATATGATTCACATTCCCATCCATATTGTCATCGCTTTAAATGATGGACACAAGATATCTAAAACATTCGCTCTATGGTTTGTCCTGTCTTTTCATCATTCTAATAACTATCACCAAACGCTCATCTCATATATTCAGTTTTTGAACGATTCAATATAAATCCTCTAGATTTCATTATATCCTTCCATAACTCCAATTTAGCACTAATACTCTCCTTAATTTCATCAACCAGCACTATATCATCAGCAAAAAACATACACCATAGCATTTTATCTTGAATACTCTTTATTATTTCATCCATCACTATTGCAAAAAAGATCTTAATGTCAAACCTCGGTGAAGTTTAATGTTAATTGGGAAGCTATACTTAAACCACCACAGGTTCTTACATTAGTAATAGCTCCATCTTACATATCTTTAATGAGATCAATGTATCTCCAGGAGATCCTCTTTTTCATCAATACCCACCACAATATATCTCTCGGATTTCTATTATATGCATTTTTTATGTCAATTAATACAATATGCAAGTTTCCCTTTTGTGTTCTAAACTTCTCCATCAAATATTTGAGCAAGTGAATGACTTCGGTGGTCAATCATCCTGGTATGACACGAATTAATTTTAAAACACACATATCTCCAATCTCAATTTATATTTGATCATTCTATCCCACAACTTCATAATATGACTGATAAGTTAAAAGAAAAGTGGTTTCGAGTCAATGGCTTTGAGTTAAAGTGAGTATCGGATCCCCCATGAGTCGGGTTTGCCCCGGCCCCTTTTCCAGACCCGAGTGGGTTGCGGTAGTTTTCTTCTTTACCCGATAAAGTATGTGCTATGAAGAACCCATTTTCCTGTTCAATTTCCCTTGCTAGTTTCATAGTTTGGAAGAGAGAAAGAGCTTCGTGCGAATGGATGCGTACCCAAATTTCATCTTTGAGGCCATTGAGAAAAAGCCCTAGATGAATCGAGGGGCTTAACCCTTTGACAAGTGCTGCTCTTGTTACAAATTCATCAATATATGCATCGACCGAACCAATTTGTTTCGTGGAAGCCAGACCCTCGAAGGGATTTGCTGATAGTCCCCCGCCAAAGCGACCGAAAAGCTCTGAAGTCAGATCGGACCAGGAGAGCGACGGATTTTGGGCGAATAGCCACTGAACCCATTGAAGAGCTGCTCCATTCATCGAGATTCTTGCCAGGGAGACCCTCATTTCATCGCTGATGTGATGAATGGTGAAGAATTGCTCCGCCCGTGCTACCCATGCCACTGGATCTCTACCATCAAAACGTGGAAGATCAATTTGTCGCAACGTCGACTGAAAATCGTAATTTGAAGAGAACTTAAATGGGGGTTGCGGTTGGCTGTGAGCTCCCAGAATAGGAATGGAGCCGATCTTGAGCTAAGGATTCCCTGGAACCCCATTCAAGGTCGAAGTCGAAGAACCTGCTTCATCGCGTCCATCAGGCTTGTGTCGACTGAGTGTCGCGACCAAATCTTCCAACGACTCTAGCTTCTCCAATTTAGAGCGATGGTGAGTCATTTCTTCAATTAAAGTTGCAACGCTCTTCACAATTTCAGTGATGCTCTTCTCTAAAGATTCGAATTTAGTCTCCATTCTTGTTTGGGTCATTAATATTGTGTCGTTTCTCAATTGAAAAGGGACAGGCAGAGAGGTATAAAGAGAGAGAGAGAGAGAAAAAAGAGAGATAGAGAGAGAAAACAGAAGAGAGGGGAAGAGAGGGCAGGTCGGACCAATTGTTAGGTTCTTTCCAGAACTCAAGTGCAGAAAATAAAAGATTGAAAGCAATCTCAGAATTTCATTGAATTAGCAAGATCAATTACAAACTCAATTTTCAGATGCAGAGCCTAAGGCTCCACCCTCAGCTTAGAGCTGCCCAATAACAAGAAAATTCCCTCCTCTCGCTCACCCCACTATTCCTCATTTTTATCCTCTCAGAAGCCCAACAGTTCCTCTAACAAATCTAGATTCTTTTAGGCAGTTGGTTGATGCACCCCTTTCTTGCGTTGATAAACTTTCAACTTCTTGGGTTCCAGCTCAGCAGCCACTTGTTCTTCCCTAGCCACCTAATTGTCCAATTGGCTTCCAGCAGACTGGTTATTGAATATAAGATCCTCCGCAGCCTTCAAATGATCCCTAACATAATTAGAACAATCTTATACATCTACTTTATTCTTATATAATGGTACAATTATACTCTCCCTCTATGTTTGAGTCATTTTTTTTGTTTGTCAAATTTTGTTAAAAAAAAATCCATCAACATGCCTATCTCACTTTATTTGAACACTTCCACACTCAATAGGAATGCTATCGGATCATATAATTTTATTATTCTTCATATTCTTTAAAGTCTTCCTTACTTCATGAGGATGAATCTTGCGTTTAAAATCCCTATTGATCTCCTCTATAGGTATTGCAATATTGCCTACATCTCTAGTACCCTCAACGTTAAAAAATGTTATTAAAATAATCCTTCCAACGCTTTATTATGTTCTCATTCCTCATAAAGACTTTATTGTTCTCTCTCTTAATACACCTAACACCATTTAGATCTTTTCTCGTCCTATACCCTACTTTGACAATTCTATAAATCTCTTTTCTCCATTTTTAATTTCTAATTTTTTATATAATTCGTTATACACCTTACTTTTTTATTAGTAAATAATATTCTTCATTTAACATGATAAGGAAAAATAACGTCTTCCATGGTTATTAAGAGTAAAATTTCATTTAACAAGGTTTGAAGATTAAAATCATTGAATGGAATTGAGAATCCAAAGAAGTTTGAATTGACGTAGTTTTTGAATTGCAGATCTATGTCTAAGAATTCATCAAAGATTGGAGTCTTTGCTACATTTGAATTGTAGAGCAGTGGGAAGAAGACTCCATTCCTAAATAGCATCAAATTGAGCACAGCACTTATAAGTGAACTCATTTTTGCTTCAGGTTATGCATCCAAAAGATCATGTAAAGGAAATGGCATGGATACTGGAACAACAACCAGTTTTCTAGTTCCTATCATGATGCAAAACTCGCAGTACTACAGGGAAACTCCTATTTACAAAGTCCCAAAGTTCTCATCCAGCATGACACACTCAGGTCCAACCAAATTAGAGATTTCAAACATTATCAGATTTAGCTGCACGCATTCAACTAATGAATTGGGCACCAACAAAAGAACACACAAGATTCACATCAAAAACCTGAGCCCTTTGCAACTATTCAATTCCAAAATTAGCAGAAACAAGATTGAATTAACATAGCAGATACATGATCCAACTCAAAACCCAAATCAAACCCCACCTCCAAGAAAACCTAAAATCACGAAAAGAAGAGAAATGCAGAAACATAATAAAATTACTAAAACCAACATCGACCAAGAAATGAAAGAAATTGGCAATCAAATTAACCTGAAGAACACTATTGCAGTAACAAGTGTTGCCAAAGTTTTCGAGGCCGAAATAGCGCTCGCCTTCAGGAAACTGGTCGCCGAGAGCCTTCTCGAGCTTGGAACCCGCCGCACCCATGAGTGCGTCGACGATTGACGAAAGCACACCTATTTTTGCTCCCTCTTTTGATTCCCCAAACGCAAACTCCCACACAAACTCCAATCCTTAATTCTTCTCAATTCTTCATTTCACCCACACACCAAGCAACCCTTGCTCGATTGATTTTCTACTGCTCCATAAATTTTTAGGGTTCTCTCTCTTTTTCTCTCTCGTGTTGCGTTCTGATGGTCAAGAGAGGAACGAACCAAGAAATTGTAGACAAAGAAATTTACCACGCGTAATGACCAAAGTGCCCCACAAGGGAGTTTGGAATTTTCAAAACTTCAGTGCGTCGTTTTCGTCATTCCCTCTTTTTTTTTTTTTTTTTTCTTTTTCTCTTTCTTTCGATTGGATTTTCCTTTTGATGAAAAACCATTACCGGTTGCACTAGTAAAACTAATTTTTTCTTTACCTTTGAAATAATTATAAAGTACATAGTTTTTTAATGTCATGTAAATATCAAAACACAAAAATGGTATAATAAAATATTAATGAAAATGATTTAGTTAGTTTGTAATTTAAAATAAATTGATTTTTAAAATGTATAAAAACAAGTTACGATCGAGATGGAGTTATTTTTTAAAAAAAAATAAATTATAAATTATAAATATCTTGTTTGTAGAGTTTATAAATTCTTTTAAAAGATAACAAATAAATTTTATGAATTTATAAAATTTCAACTATCTTGCATCTTATAAAATGTTCCGAAATTTCATTTGATAGTAAGGCTTTGGATTTCAAAATTTGTCACTTTACCCTCTTGTGTGGGCAATTTTTGCTATTTTGCTTCCTTTGATATCACTTTGTCTCCATGTAGTTTCCTCCTCAGGGTTTTCTTTTAATCTCTCACTTGTAAGGCGAATTAGTTATTTTCTTTATCCAAACTAAATGTATCTATTTTTCAAACTTATATATTTGAATCTTGTATTTTGCATGTAAAAAATATGCAAAGGGTTTGTGAATATTAGTTTTTCCTGCGAAGTGCTTGATCTCTCAATCAAGAGTCATTGTATATGTATGCAAAGTGTGGAAGATGAAGAGGGGAGTAAACACCCACCAAACTTTTTATAACATAAAGTGTGAGATCAGAAGAAGAAAGAATAAAAATGATCAATTTTTAGTGTCATTTTTTGAAAATCTTTAAAAATTCTACTAAAAGTTAAACAAATGCCAATAAATGAGCTCCTATAGCGGCAACTCCACCCTTTTGAGCCAATGAATTTGAACTCAAGTGATACCTTACTCCCTCCCTCTTGTAATAAAGTCGGATTTAATCCTCAGAATGCAAACAAGAAAAAAAATCCACACTTTTGATAAAAAGAAAGTGAGAAAGAATGTAAAAAAAAAATCAATATTAGGAAATCACAAAAAAAGAAAAGCAAAAAAGAGGAAAAAAAAAAAAGCAATCTATACACTAGAAATAGGGAATTGTTTTTTCTCATTGTGGAATCAATATCATTTTTTTCGGCTATACCTACAACATTTTCCATTTTTTTTGTTTTTACTGGGATTTGAACTCGAAATTATCGGATTAGAGAGGGGGTTATGATCAATGTTTTGAAACCCGGACCGAAATATAAACCGATCATGCTAAGGGGTCAATGGATCACTGGGTCAAACCGGTCGGACCGGACAAAAAACCCGAATGACATCATTATGATATTATAAATAAATTTAAATTATAATATATTAAATTTATATATCTACCCATAAATATTTGTCAAATTATGTTAAAAATATATAATATAAGGTATAATTTTTTATTTTAAATATCACACATCATTTAATACAAAATATTATTCAAATATGTCAAAATTTAATTCAAATAATAGATTTAAATATATCAAAATCTAATTTAAATAATAAAAAAATCCAATGAAAAAACAATAGGGAAAAAAGTGACCCCAAGTTTGTGAATTAAAAAAAAAAAAGAAAAACGTGAGAGTAAGATATTAAAAAAAAGAAAAAAGGTGTACCACACACATGGAATGGTGGCCAGGTGGTTGACACTACTCGTGCTCATATGCCATGCTTGGGTTTCGATTCCCTCTTCTTACAATTTTTGCACAAAAAGGAGAAGAAAAAACTCGGGTTGGACCGGTCGGTCCGCACAAAAATGAGAAGGAAAAAACTCGGGTTAGATCGATCGGTTCCCGATCCGACCGGCCGGTCCAACCTGGGTTTGACCAAATTTAACCGATTTATTGAAAATCCGATTATAGTATAAAACCCGGATCGGTTATCGATCCGGTTCCCGATCGGATTGGTCGGTCTGGTCCGGATTTCAAAACACTGGTTATGACCACTAAGTTATTCATTTGGAGACACAACACTTTCCAAATTTAGAAATTTACAAAAAAAATTCAATATATTTTAATATTTTTTTCTGTCGTAAAAAAAAAGTAAAAATTTTCATATTTTTTCTTATGGAATGAAATAAGGTTAGTTTATTATTAATTAATGAAAAGTAAGGTTTATCTTAAATTTTGAATTTGTTGAATCTTCTTCTTTGATTGTCCATACTTGGTTGTAATTTAAAGAAGATGACTAATAGATGCAATCCGACCAATCACATCTACATTTATGAAATGAGTATATTAAAACAAGATACAAAACCAAAAAAGAAAAATTTTCAAATATATAAAATTATAAATGTGAGACGAACATCTTGTTTGCAATCATCTGCGCACCTCATCGTTAACAATAATCTTTGCATGGAAAATTCTAAGATTTTTTCACTCCATTAATAGAAGTACCCATATAAAATCAAATCCTCAAATTTTATACAATAGGTCGAAAAGTTTTTTTAATAGGAATGAACATGAAATTCGACAATACATAGCAGCTTCTTTCTTTCAATAATGGTTTAAAAGAGGGTGCATTATGTGATCTTATAATTATATATATGAAGTTGGCTCAGCTTAAGTAGTAGAGTTTCTCTATTTTCATATTTTATTTCCAATTCGATATTGTTTGTTTGCATCTCTTTATACAAAAAAAAAAAGTAGATTAAGTTTATGATTACGAATAATAATATATATAATTTTTTATTGCTAAACAATACATCATGATGAATTGTAGATGAGAATAACACAAGTATGTCGAAAAATATGCATTCAATGCCAAATAGCTCATTTTGGGTTTTAGGGTTCAACACATCCCACATTGGAGCTAGCCTTGCTTTGATCTTGTTGGAAAAAAATAACTTTATGCAAAACAATACCAAATATCATGTTAAATCATTGAAATTAAAAACTTAATGAACTGAAATTGAAAATTTAGATCAGATAGAAATTTACCTGATTCCATAATCGGAAACTAAATTGAGTGAATTCTTGATTCAACTTTCGTATAGGTAGAATTCTGGGTACGACCTTCCAGATCATATGTATTCTCACAAATTCTCTCTATATGATAGGGGTATTAAGGAGAAAAATGATACATTGACTCGAAAATCATAACCTTATTTATAATTGTAGGGTGACTTTTACCTTCCATATCTGTCTATTCAGTTTATGACAACTGTCCTTAAATCATCCTTAGACATTCCCTATTTAACACATTATAAATAGTAAATGTCTATTGGTATCTACACATTAATTTATTTTCATATCTTTTGAGATACTTAAACTCAATTACAGAATTTTTCAAATTTATCAGATCATTTTCATATGAACTTAACTTATGGGATTGACAGTATGCAATACATAATTATTTTAATATATAAACCTAATATTGGATTAATGATCCAACAATCTTCCACTTCTGTCGTATTGAAATGTATCTTCAACCAATCCAGTCCATCGATCATACCAACTTAGGATCAAGGCAACTTTTGTTACATTTTTTTCGTAATTCAACTCTCAATGGTCACGTAAATTGATATAACCGAATGATATGGATCATGATATGGATGCGTAACATAATAATGTCATGCAATGTTATATTTAACATGTCTATTTCTAATTGGTCCTCTTTAATGAGATCAACCATACTCAATATCAAAGTGTGATTTAAAACTGAATCTTTATTTCCTCAAAAAATAACCTCAAAATATCTTAACCTGAAATAACCGAAAATGTATATATTAAATCAGTATCTAAAATCACAAACTCCTACTGAAACTGAATAACTTGAAATGATATGACACCAATACGAGTAGTATGCACATGAACTTTTTGGGTGACAATCCCTTAATAAATGTATCCATAATTTTGGAGTTTGTACCAATGTACTCTATAGGCAACTGTCCACTCTGAATCATTTTCTTAAATGAAATATAAGATTGTCGAACTATTGTCACATAATAATTTGAGTGGTTTGTCAATATCATCCACTATCTGTAGTTCTGTGACAAAGTCTTATAATCATATTCCGTAATTAGATGTTTCATAATATGCTATGAATTCTGTCGCCATGATAGAATAGGCTATATAAGACTGTTTAGCACACTTCCAAAAATGGCTTCTTCTACTAGAATACAATATATTATAACTTTCATGCTAACTTGACATCGCATAAAATCGGAGTCAGTATACCGAATGATCTCAAATTGATGTAACTTCCGATACGTAAGCATATGTTCTTTTACTCTCTGTAAGTATTATAAGACCTATTTGGTTATTTTTCAATACTTTATACTCGATTTGCTTAAATTTATGTTCAACATTTCTGTAACATACGCAATATTCGAGCGCGTATAGATCTAAAAATAAATCAAACTCTATACTGCTGATGTATAAGAAATTTTCTGTATTTTTCTATATTTAAGATCATTCTTGAGGTAGGAGTAGAGACTAAACTTATATCACTTAACCAAAGAGGTATCTCATGAGTATTTGTTCCCACAAAACTTGTGATTCCACAATTATTAACCAAATTTCATTTCAAAATCCAATGAGATAAAAATTTGATGAAATTTGTAATATCACTGTCGAGATGCCTATATGAATTTTATCTGTTCTGAAGGTAGTTGAATTTGTTCTTTCGGAATGGAGGGTTCTCCAACATTGTCTAATAATATTTTTGGGAATATCAACATATCCCTCTTATAAGACAATGTTTCTAACCATATCTCCCCCCGCAAACTCAACATCCTCAAAGAACCGAACATTTTTCGACTTTTAAAAAAAAATTATTTGTGAGATCATAAAATTAATGCCCCTTAAACTTTTCAGAGTACCCTACTAATCAACTAACCATTATGACGTCCAGTTTTCTTTTATTAGGTCTAATAGACCTAATCTAAGTTAGACAACCCCAAACGTGTAGATACTTTAAATTAAGACGTGTGTCAATCAAAAGTTCTTATGAGGTTTCGGTAGTTGTCTCAGGAGAAAACCCTATTCAGGATATATGCTGTAATCATGATTGAACCATATCATGAATAATTGTCTATAAATATGATAAAACATTTTTTAACCATTCCAAAAAATCAAAAGAAATGATCCATAAATGTTTATATATATCATTTTTAAGACGTCTAAAGTCTTACTGGCTTCAATCATCTTTCATTGATTTGTTTTCCCTCTAACACAAGTCTCCTTATTCTTTTGTGTCATAATGGAGAGAAATTCTCATTGGTTAATTTAACTTGTGTATTTCGAGTACTTTATTGTAGGGATTCATTAAATTAAGTAACGGTATCAACCTAATATAGATTATCAATTCCTGATAGAAAACCAGAACTAACCTATTTGGACTCAAGAACCTAACCAACCTTTCCATTTGCGAAAGAACAGATAACCTGTCCAACAAAAATAGAAATCAAATTCCATCTAAAAGATGAAACAACAAAAATTTCAATAAGAATCAAATATAAATCGATTTTCAATGATAATTTAAACTTTTATATTACATTAATTAAAACTTTATTGTCATCGTTCGCATAGATGTATCTTTCACCATCAATTGACGATCGACAATTTAGGAAATCCTGTATAGACACACTGATGTGAATAATCGCAACGGAACTTGACCACCAAGTATGTCTTGATACCGAAGTTAAATTAATCTCAGAACAAACTAAATTGAGGAATATATCTTTCTTATCACTTCAAACATGATAGTTGGTGTATTCTCATTTTCTTGTATCATTCAGCACCACAAAATAAGCAACCATTTTTTCCTGATTCAATCAGTGTCTTTCGTTAGTTCTTTTGTGATGCTGTACCTGCAGCATATTTATTATGTTTTCTTTTCTTTTCTTTCTGTCCTTAGTGGTCAAGAGTTCTTGACCATTATACCATACAGAGATAAGATTTGTCAAGAGTATACCAGTAATTATTTCATTCTTGACAGATCATTTCTCAATATCCGTAAGAAAAGATTTAGTCGTCATAACTGATTTACATATAGTGCCTCTAAATGTTTCTGGGATGGGCTACTTTATGATCATTAAAAATATGCGATTCAACATATCCCAACTTTCTTTCTCTCTTTTTAGATATACTCTTATCTGTGAGTGGTGGGAATAATTTGTTTTTAATATAAGATTTAAATCTAAATTTGAAATTCAAACCATTAAATTTAAAAATCAACCTGAGTTGGGCATTAATGTCTATCAAACAGAGAACAATAATCCATATATACTCACATGAAACTTTAAAAATCAAATAAATTCAAATATGAGTAATCCTCATCACAAGATACTGGACACTCCATTAATATTTTATTTTTGGACAAAATAATTAATTTGTAAGTGGTATCTTGATGCAGTAATCAAATGCTGACAATAAGAACATGTCAACCAATTACCTTCCTTTGGACTATTAATTGATCACATATAAAACCGTAAAATTGTCACGTATTTATTACCATAAGGTGTACATGCAACTCCGTCAAATACAGACATTCCTTTGAGCCGATCAATATTCACATGAGTTTCATGCACACAACCTTTTTACATCTTTAAACAAAGTAATTTTTACAAAAGATGTCATTTTGACGATATATTGTTTCAATTAATTTATCTTAATATATATACAAAATCATAGGTGTAGTAATCAAACGCTGACAATAAGAACATGTCAACCAATTACCTTCCTTTGAGTTGATGAATTGATCATATGTGAAACCGAATAATTATCACGCATTTATTACCATATAGTGTACATACAATTCTGTCAAGTACGGACCTTTATTTGGGCCGATCGGTGCTCACATGAATTACATGCACAATTTTTATATCCCAAAATAAATTAATTTCCACAACAGATGTCATTTTGGTGACATATTGATTTAATTAATTCATCTCGAGATATATACAAAACCATACTCATATTTGAATCATATTCGTAATTAAAAAAATTCCAAATTTCATTATGATGGGCTCAATTTCTTAAAAATTGGGTTATTTAAAGTCCAATCTTATTAACTTTAAATTGAGCCTATAAAAACTCAATTTTACCGAATCTACATCCTTCATCTTACTTTTCCGTCCCTATATTTTCGTTATCGGTATAAAACCAAAATCTCCACCCTTTATAAACAACTGATCCAAAATTTGGTCAATCTCTGTTCTGTAGTATAGGGCACCAGGAAAGTTCTCAAGTAGGTGGTGAGTTCATTTAGAACCATTTAAAAATCAGCCAGCCTTAGACTCCGTCATGTTGACACAACTTTTCTAAATATGTCATGTCATTGCATACTAAAAGATTGATCAATTTTGAATATAAAAGGGACATTATAGAATGATAAGGATGAAAAATGAATTTAATTGAGTTCAATGAGTTCCAATACCTTTATACCCAGAATTAGGTTTGTTTGGGACCAAAATTGTCCATATCCTTTTTTTTATTTAAATATTAATTATTTTGTGATGTGGATTTGCAATAAAAGGAAAACTTTATTTTTTGAAATCAGGAACTCAGTCCTTTAAAAAAAAGAAATTGAAATCTGGAAATTTTTCCTTTTTTATTTCCCAAAATTGGAAATTTTCTTAATTAATTTTTTTTTTGAAATTGGGATATTATTCTTTAAAAAAAAAAAAGAAATTAAAATCTGAAAATTTTTCTCTTTTTTTATTTCCCAGAACAAAAGTTTCCTTATTTTTTTTAGAAAACTTTATTTTAAAATTAGGAAATCAAGTCTTAAAAAAAGTTGAAATCTAGAAATTTACCTTTTTTTTTTTTTAATTTTCCAAATTCTGAAAGTTTCTTAAAAGAAACTAAATTCTAAAATATTCTTTAAAACTAGAAGTTTTCCAAAAAAATAATTAAATCCAGAAATTTCTTAAAAAAAATCAATTTCCAAAAGAATCTTTAAAATCACAAGAAAATTCTTTAAATCCCAAGAAAATGTTTGCCATAAAAAAATGTCACAATTTTTTTTTTGAAGTCCATAGGACAAAAAAAAAAGTCAACTTCCTTAAAAAAAATATTTTCCCAAAAAAGTGATAAATATTAAAAATTCTTGTATAAAAAAAATTAACTTTTCTTAAAAGAAAAATTAACTTGCCTAATACATATATAAATTTATATATATTTTCCAAAAGTAGTTTGTCATGTTCTTGTGTTCTTGGGCTGTAATTTTTTTTATTTATTTTATTCTGTTTCACACAAAAAAGAAAGTCATCTTTTTCTCTGTGATAAAAAAAATACATTTTTTTGAAACACCGAATGTCAATTTTGATAAAAACTGAATGTCGACTTTAATGAAAACTATATGTCGACTTTTATAAAAACAAAATGTCAATTTTGATGAAGAATTTTCTCAATTTTTAGAAACACTGAATGTCGACTTTTAATAAGAACTGAAGGTCGATTTTAAATAAAAATTTTTCATTGCATTTTCATTTATTAAAATCCACAAAAAAAATTTTGAATATATATATATATTTGCCGAAAACCAAAATATCCATAAAGATTTTTCATACATATATTTTTTTTAAAAAAAAATCATAAAATACTTAAATCATATTAAATCTTTAAAATATGTAGAAAAATCCCGATTATTTAAGCATGAGAAGCTCCGATACCACTTGTTGGGAAAAAATAACTTTATGCAAAATAATACTAAATATCGTGTTAAATCATCGGAATTAAAAACTTAATGAACTGAAATTGAAAACTTAGATCGGATAGAAATGTACCTGATTCCATAACCGAAAACTAAATTGAGTGAGTTCTTGATTCGACCTTCGTATAGGTAGAATTCTGGGTATGACCTTACAGATTATATGTATTCTCACAAATTCTCTCTATATGATAGGAGTATTAGGGAGAAGAGTGATATATTGACTTGGGGACCATAACTCAATTTATAGTTGTAGGGTGACTTTTACCCTGTCTATTACAGCTTATGGCAACTGTCCTTAAATCACGTTTATACATTTCTTATTTAACACATCATAAATAATAAATATCCATTGGAATATACACATTAATTTATTTCCATATCATTTGAAATATTTAAACTCAATTATAAAATTTTCTAAATTTACCATATCACTTTTATATGAGTTTAACTTATGGATTTGATAGTATATAATACATAATTATTTTAACATATAAACCCAATATTGAATTAATAATCAAATATCCTTAGGTTGCACTTTCAAATCCTAAATGTGGTGGTATGCCAATAGTTTTCTTTAACCTAAGTGCAAAAAATATTATGAACATATGGCATTTGACTATGTTACCAAATAAAACACCTAAACAATTCAAATTATTATGAACATATAGCTCAAATTAGTTTTTTAAATTATTGTTAAATCAAAAATAAAAATTGGGGGGGAGAGAGAGAGAGTCATTGCCGTGGAATCTGTGGGAGGGTAGAAGTCCATTGAACATGGAAAAAGTAGCGGTAAGAGGAAATTGATGGGTTGGTGATAATACGGATGATATTAAACAACATATAGAAGAATTGAGAGATAGAGGGGAGTTAGGTCATTGGAAAACAAATAAGAAGAGAAAGAATACCCTCATCTTTTTTAGTATTAACCTTTTATATGATTTGCACACGCTAAATTACACAGAAGATTAATAGAGTAAAATCAATGGAGCAAAGTGGCAAAAAGTGTAAGCACATACAAATAAAATGGCAGTATTAAACTGGAAAGAGGTTTGGTGTCAAAATATCACATGGGTATTAAGTGTAATTTTTTAAAGAAAAAAATAACTATTGAAAATTTAAATATATATATATATATATATAATATATTTATATATGATAATAGTTGATTTAGTGGAATGAAATGTTAGATTATTTAATCAAATCTCAATTTTAAAATTTAAAAATAAAAATAAAATTATATTGGGAGAGTTATTCTGTAAATAGAGTATCGTAGATGCTTAAATCATATTAATTTGAGTAGAAATGTGAATTGGTACCAAAAAAATGAAAGAGGAGTAAATTGAGAAGGATAAAATTTTGGGAGGAAATTAGGATAAGTAATGACCCCGGAATTTATGGACCATGGCCGGAAGGAAAAGGAAGCGGCCTTATCCACGTCACATTGTTAAAACATTAGCACACTAGACGTAGACGAGAGGGAAACAAGTGAGGCGGAGGGAAGGGGCTGTGTGAAACAAAAATGTTGTCTCTCTTAGTTTCAATTTCAACATCTTCTCCCAACTTCATCCTTCCTCTCAACAAGTCTCTTTCTCCAACTAAAAAATCTTCCTTCAATGGCATCACAATACACCACGTATGCCTTAAACTCACTCCGTTGTCTTCTGCCACTCCAAAATCTTTATCTTCATCTTCTCCAGTGATGATGGCCAAGAGGGAAGAAGAGTTAAAGGAGATTAGGGCTAAATCCACCGAAGAACTCAACGAAGAAATCGTTGACCTCAAAGGTGAGCTCTTGATGCTTCGTCTTCAGAAATCTGCTCGCAATGAGTTCAAGTCCAACAAGTTTCGTCGCATGTGCAAGAGTAATCTCTCTCTCTCTCTCTCTCTCTCAGTATTGATTTTTTGTTGAATTTATAGTAAAATTTGTCTTCTACATAGTATGAAGTTGAATCTAGATTCAATGTTGGTCTCGAAGAATTAGGTTTTCTTCATTCTTGTCCCTTCCATGCTATTTTTGAAACTATTCAATACGTGGAGGTCGGGCAAAACATGAAATGGAGTTCAGGCAATGTAACTAATTTAGGGCAAATTTATAAATTTGCTTTAAGACATGATCTTTTATAGAAGCTATTTGAGAACATCATAACAAAGAAAAAGGATCAAAACAGTATGTCTCCATGGAAATTGTCTGGAAAAACCTATTTTAGTACAAACATGGGACATGGATGTCCACGACATGGCAAAACCCGAAAAAAGTAGCACATAACATGGCATGGATACGAAAATGTATATATTTCTTTTGTGTATATATATTATATTTTATTTAATAAGATTCACATTATACTAATATTTACGAGTCTGCTAAATTTAAATTGAAAAATTACCCCACCCTGTCTTATACTAAAATTCAACTCTTTTTGTTTAGAAATGCACCAATGTCTGTCCAACCTCATACACGCAGAAACTCCAGTTAGGTGTCATGTTTGTGCCTCATAGGGAAAAAACCAAACATTGGGTGATATTTAGTGGCTTAGACTGTCATATAACTAATTGATCTATTCTGGTCTAGTTCACTGGGATTAGGGCAAAAAGTGACCTTTTGTGTCTTTCAGAAAGCTATTTTGAGGAGGACAAATTTGATGAAGATTAGGGTACTCCAGGATTTAGTCATGTACGGTTTCCCATGTATCAGAGAGAAGACAAGTGTGCCTAAACAAGCTTGTCCACGTTCTTTTTCATGTGAATTAAGTGTGGAACAACAACATCGCTACCCATTCTATGCCCCAAAAGCAAAAGAAAGATATCAAAACAGTCAACCAATTTTAAAGGGATGAGAGGACCCGGGTCAAATTAAGAAAAAGTAACCCCAAAATAGTTGATATCTTTATATTTGGTTTGGTTAAATATTCATCTTTTGATCTTATAGTTATGTTTCCATATTTTAATATTTATGTCATCAGTTTGCCAATCTTGGATTCTCAAAGATCCACGAACTAATGCTGTAGTCATGGTACCCTTTGTTTGGTACATTAAATTAGTGGTGTGATAATCAGTATCTCATATGTTAAGTTAATGATTTGTTGTGGGAAGATGAGTTGCTCCAACTCTACAGATATTTGAATGTGATATTAGAAGTTCTATGATACCTTGGTATCTAATTAAGCCTTTTCCTGTAAGTTACTAGATGCAAATAAGCGCAAGCTGACAACATTTAAAGAATTGGGTGTAAAAATGCAAACTAGGCTCTTTGCTAGCAAAATTCAATGGTTGCTTTTGATCTGAAGAAATTAGGTGAATCAATTGGAAAGTCTCTGCGTTGAACTTGGAGCTGGGTGCATTGTCTAAAGCTAGTTGCTTGGTGATTGATGGTGCCAACCTTTGTGAAATGCTACCAATGCCTTGAATATGTAAAGGGTGGCTGCTATGGACAAGGTAGTGATAGTTGAAGCGTAAATAATTCAAGATTATTTCTAGTGTAACTCATGGAGTTGTATTCAGAAATACTCATCTCATCCACATTGAGCATTTAGAATATGTGTTGTTGATGTTGTGGTTTCATGCTAATCGGTGGTCCATTTGGATGGTTTTATGGGCATTCAATTCTCCAAAAGTACACTTGGGAGAGGTGAAGCACACTTTTAGAGAAGCTAATTCTTGTGCAGACCACTTAGCCATGTTAGGGCAATCCAGAGAAATGAGGGTGCAGGTGCTCAGAGATCTGCCGGAGAAGATGCTTCAGCGCCTTCGTGGAGACATGGACGGTGTTACAAGACTCAGGGAAAGAAGAAGGCGTTAGAGTCTCTTCTCCTGCTTTTTGTTTCTTTTCTGTTGTTTTTCTGTTTGCTTTTTGTGCTCTTCCCTAAAAAAAATTCTCTATAAGTAGAAAGTGCTTTAGAGTGGGTTGTCCTTCACAAGGCCATAGTTGTGAAAGAATGTTGATTGCCCTTGCTGATTTGGTGCAACATGGCAAGGAAGAAAAAGAAGGGAAAAGGATTGATGTGAAGAATAAACCATAGGGATATAGATGGCAACTCAATTCTTCAGTGACTAATGAATTTATCATAAAAATCCCTGTTTGTAAGACTTTAATAATAAGCAGCAATTCTTTAAACATGGAAACCTGAGTGAAATATTAAAAGAACAGGCTTAAATATCAAATCTCTATTCTATAAATTTTCTAGAATATCAAATTTCAGTCATAGCTATAGGTATTAAGGTTGTTATCAGTTGTAGACCTAAGTTTGGGAGTATCCTACAAATAATATACTGCCACCTCTTTTGCAGCTCCGAAGTCTTGGACTCCATTTTTTGAAGCCACTTATAATTCTTATTGAGCTGGTTGCTACATTTATTTGGTGCATAACAAAGATCTTGCGATAACTCTATCTTGTAAATGCCTCCTGCCCTATCTAGAAAAGTGGAAAAGAATGAAAAAGACAATAAAAGAAAAAATATATATATAACGAAATTAGGAATAAGTAATTTAGCAGGAAAACAAAAAAGCAAGAAAGCAAAACAAAAACAACAGAAGGCAGTTGTCCTTTTTGTTGCTAGACAGATGTAAAAACCATACAATTGCTTTTTATTTGCCCTATGTTCTCCCTGCTTTGCTTCACATCTCATCAGCACCAAAGGCCATTCTAAGCTATTATGTCTGGTTGATTTCATGTCCATTTGGATTGTTAATAGCTACTGTTAGTGTTCCTGGAAGGATTTCATGACCATTCCTTCTCCATTTGGATTTCATGTCCATTTGGAGCTTATTGTTTCTGGAAAGATTGCATACTTTATGTTGTTTTCTATGCTTCTTTTTTGTGCCCTTGGTACCCGCATCATTGTGTTACCTGTGGCTTATAGACTCCTTCCTATCCCTTTCTACTTTGAAGTATTCCTAAAAGAGGGTTGACTGGAATTACTGCATGCTACAATTTGGATTGTGCTTTGACGGACGCCTCCAAAAGAAATGTTCTTACCTGTGAAAAAAAGGAGAGGCAGATTAGAGTGTTCAGCAATGACATTCTTAAAGTTGCTTCATATTTCTTGATTTATTTATCTACTAGCGCCACTCACATCTATCATTTTGTTATAATTATGGTATTGCTCTTTACTCTTTAGTTTTGAGTTCCGAAATGGATTTGAAGGCAGCAGTTAGAGTCCAGCGTTTTGTATTTATACCAAGTGAACTTTGCTGTTAGATTGCCCGCATGCTAACTGTGAAACGAGAAAGAGAAATTGAGAAGGGAATTGACAAAAGATTGTCAAGAAAGCTTGATCGGCAATGGAAGAAAAGCATTATTGTTAGACCACCTCCATCCCTAAAAAAGCTGCAAGAGGAAGAGGCAGCTGAAGAAGCTGAGAAATCAAAATTGGCGTGAGTGCTAACCTATTTACCGAATGGAATCATTGAGGCTTGTCAAGGCTAGAGTAAGATGCTTCAAATTGTAGTTTGGTTTATTTATTGGATATAGCATGTATTATGTATCAATGTTGGTATATTTGTCAGGTTTCAATATTAAGTTGTCTTTTGTTTTTTATTTGCCTTTTTTACACCCTTTCCTCCATCTTTTATTAAGCTTCTCCCCCTGGAGGTCTGCATTTTTTGTCTTGACTAACTGGTATCAGAGTTTCCCGTCTAATCTGGTTTGAGTACTGTAGGGTTCAATTTAGGGGTTGACACTCCCGATGCCTGTTTTTACAGTCTTAAGACTCAAATTCGAGAATTTATTTGAGGGAGTTTAGTGTACTACCATCAGATTCACTCAAAGGACATTTGTCCTTAGAGGTCAGCATGTTAAAATGCATGACAGTGTTTGTATGCTTGTTTTTGATTGAGAATTACTGGTTAGATCAGAAATTTATGATGTCCATAGCGATTCACAGATAATTTAGGCCATGCCATATGATCTGAATGCATTGACCATCAAAGCCACAAAACTTGTTTACATATGTGATTATTTCGAGGACAGTGTTATTTAGAAAGAAAATTCTTTTATTTGAAAGTAGTTTTTTACGAAATATATTCAATTCTACGGTGAGATATTGACGATGATTATATTCTAAAATTTGGGATTATCAAAGAAGGTTCAGGGAAATGATTTTCAAATTTGTCAGTGAAAATTAGGAAAGAACACTTCCCCCACCATTTTGACCTGCTCCATCTTCATCCTATTCATGGTAGTCAAGGTTACACCGAAGTAAGCCACATATAACAAGGTATAAATGTTAGAAGGATGAAATAAACTTGTTCATCCAAGTCTGTTAGCAGCCCTAGTCTCTCCCTCAAGAACTCAGGTCTGATTCAGTCAGACATATCAATGCCTTTCCGGAGGCTTGATCATTTCTCGAGCATGGCAAATCATTACCTAAGAGATAACTGCCTCCATTGAATGACTCCACTTTACATCTCTCTCTACAGCCCCTGTTGAATCTCTCTTAATGAACACTTACCATCAGTTAATAACTCCAACCTCGCACACAAGTCCCAGCAATTTGACAACCATTAGCCGGTTGCGCCACCGTTCTCCCCCTCCAACATACACATTGTGCATAACCATCATCCTCTTGTCATACAAACTCCAAATGTTGTACCAACATCTAGTTCATTATTGGTTGAACACTGATACCCTTTAAGTAAGGTCTCGGATTCGAATCTTGTATATAATAGATACAAGTGTCGAAAGAATTTTGTTCTTAAGAGTTCAATCCTACTCGAATTGAATTTAGTCCGCCACAACTTAGTTACCAAATATTGGTAATTTATTTAAAAACTCCAAACATTGTTTCTTCAATCTCATGACACCAAATACCATCCCTATATCCAAAGTGCCCAAATTGAGAGGAAAAAAAAACCGTTTAAATCCATTGGAAGATTTCCACATTTTCTATTTTCTTTTTGAATACTTTGCTCTATAATGAAAATGTCATTAGTATTATTTTTGAAATTTGCTTTAATTTTTCAATTGATTTAGGAAATACTTTTCCTCGATGACGAGAAGTATGTTTCCTAATAATCAAACATAGAAAATAAAAGGGAGAAATGGTCAGAAAGTTATTTTATTTTATGATGCGACATATGTAGCTCTTGCCTTATCTTCAGCTAAATCATCAAGTAACAACATTTTGAAAAGGTCTGTCTACTTGGCCAGAACACAGTGAGTTCAGAATAAGAGTTGTGAGTGCCCATGCCCTAAACTTTGTGTGTGTGTGTGTGTGTGTGAGAGAGAGAGAGAGAGAGAGAGAGAGAGAGAGAGAGATGGCTCTGCTTTTGTTGCATCCTCTCAGCTTCATTTTGTAATTTATTGTTTTCTTTTTCTTCTTCTTCATCCATAGCTTCATTTTGCACTCCCGGGTGCCTTTCATGCTTGGTATTAAAAATAGCCAACAAAAAACAAAAGAGAAATGAAATGGAAAAAGCAAAAATAGTAACAAAATTGAATAAACAAGAAAGAAGAGGGCTTCACTTCATGGCAAGGATACAAAAAGACCACCTAAGATATCCTTCCCTCACCTTGAACATTTTTCTCAAAACATAATATATAATCTGGAGGGACACTGAGATCCATTAGTTTGTATGATGTACAAAGTCTTGTGTAGATTTGGAGCAACTCATTGCATTTTGTAATTCAAAAACTTAATTATGAATTTCAAATGAAGTTTGGGATTGGATAAATAAACCTTTTTTTTTCCCGATTTTACAGGGGAATAAATGGATGCTGCTAGCCCCTCCCAGTCACATTACTCAAAGATGTGGTTCCACTAATATTTCATTTGTCCCTATTCTTGGCACATCATTTCCGCTCTTCACGTCAGTAGTCTAGTTCAATAGTAAAATTAACTTAGTATTTTAGAGACAATTTAAACGGTAAAATCTCTCAACTTTTATATTTTTTTTCTTGATTCGTTTCTATTTGAACTTTGGTTGCACTTCTTGTAAAAAAAAATAGTAAAATTAACTTTTTGTATGTCATAGTTTAGTATTTAATTTTCTCTTCAAATAACAAATTGAACATTTAGGGTGAGTTCGTGATGATCAATGATTTAGTATTAAGAACCCATATTTAAGGCGAAAAGTTGTAGCCATGAATTTGGTAGAGCATATGAAATCCAATATTTAGTCTAGAAATGAAAGAATCTTTGATGATAAAAGTTGAAACAATGTTGAAAAAAAAAAAAAAAACTTTATAATTACTAATTTATTATGAATTGATAAATTTTACAACTAGAAAAACAGTTATTCAAGTGGAATCACATTAACAAAGTGAAAGCCACGTGTAAAAAACCAATTTGTAAGAAATATTGATTATATATTATAAAATTTTTTGCCATAAATTATAATAAAAATATGACGTGAAATTTATTTAATAATATTGTATTTATAATTTTAAATTTAAAAATTTGAATGTTTATCATAATAAATTTAGTATTGAGTTAGAATTATAATTTATTTATGATATTATAACTTGGTATTTTTTTTTAATTTTAGAATTCTTTTATATGTTCTTTTATTAGCCATGAAATATATTATATTTTTTAGTATTTATTTGAGTATTCAAAGGATTCGACCATAGTTGGACCATTAACCGCATATAAGTAACCTGACCGGTTTTTCAAAACAATGGTTTAAAGTTTTCGAATGCGCACCGTGCCTGAACGTTCTGAGCACGACCGTCATGGAAGAAGAAGATCGACGAAACCCTGGAGAGACGGCGAACAAAACCCTAGATCCAATCTCAAACAAGAAGCATTTAGCGATGATCGAACGTCTCTCAAATCATCACCAATCTCGCATCAACCAATCGCTTTCGCGCAAGTCTGATTCCGACACTTCCACCCGATCCTTCTTGAATCGCTTCTCTCAATCCAAGCAATCCATAGAATCCGAACTTGATCGCTGCCGTCAACTCTCCATTTCCGATCCCGAGGCCAAATTTCATCTCGACAAGGTCTCTCTCTTGATCTCCGACCTCGAAAAGCTCGTCGCTGAGAATTCCTACTTCCTGCCTCCCTACGAGGTTCGTTCGTCTCTCAAATCCATCTCTGATTTGAAAGAAAGCCTAGAAATTGTGAGTTCTAAGGTTTTGCCTAAGAAGAAGTTCGCGTTTCGTAATAAGTCTGCTACAAAAAAGGAGAATCAGACGAATGAGGTTAAAGTGAGTAAAATTGAGAAAACGAGTTTATTAGTCAAGGATTCGCCGGGATTTAGAAGTAAGGAGGGCGAGATTTTGGTTAGGGATTTTAGCGGATTGGAAATGGGGGAATTCATGCTTTCTGATTTGAATTCTTGTGAAATTCGATTGATGGGTTGTTTGAGAGCACTATTTATTCATAGACTGCGAAACTGTAAGGTTTTTGTTGGACCAGTAATGGGTTCTATCTTAATTGAAGAAGTTGAAAACTGTTTGTTTGTCTTGGCATCTCATCAGATTCGGATTCACCATGCTAAGGGAACTGATTTCTATTTAAGGGTACGGAGCAGGCCAATAATTGAGGATAGTAATGGTGTGAGATTTGCACCTTATTGCTTGTCCTATGATGGGGTAGAAAAAGAACTTAAGGATTCGAGTCTTGATGAGGAGACTGGGAATTGGGCCAATGTTGACGACTTCAAATGGTTGCGTGCCATGCAATCTCCAAATTGGTGTATTTTACCAGAGAGTGAAAGGGTTGGCGCTATAGTTATTCCTAAACCGGAAAAGGAGACTTGCAGTGGTCAATTTTAGCTAACTTTTATTGGCAATGAGCAGTTTCAGCTCTAAAGCAGGAGTAATGCTTCATTGTATTTTGTATTTTTGATGAAAGGAAAGATAAAATCTTCAATCCTTGCTGCCTTGTGTAATTGTTTTACTAGTTTGTCTTCGTTTGAATATTATAAGCATTCTTTTTATCTGTTAACTAACTTTTATTGGTTTAATATGCAAACCTGTTTATCTGTGCATCTGAAATAGTTGTGCTATAGAAGGGGTTTGCCATGATAATTCTATGTAGGTGCTTTTGAACATTGATGTTATATTTAGGTCGTACGACTTCAATTTTGGAAGTGTTGGTTTGGAAAACTTTTCTCATCTCTGCTTTCTTGCTCAATATCTCCTTTCGACAATCAAAGATGAAACTGGAAATGAGGTATTAAACTTGATAATTACTTATTATCACCCCTAATTGTGACGACCTTCATTCTTGCCATCACACTATGACTAGATTCTGGTGGCATACATGCCAAAAGTCTACTTACATTGTACCTAAATAGGGTGATCTCTCTGTCTCTCCCTCTCTCCCCCCCTCCCAAATGATCAATGATGAAAATTTTCCAGTGTCTGCTAACATGTCTTCGTGTCCTCATTTCCGGATTGTCTTTCATATTGCTGCTGGATAAATCCTTGATGAATCACCAGAGGGGAATTAATTATAAAAGTTAAGATATATTTCTTTATATTTTTGTTGGAAATGCTAATGATTGCTCATTTCTATCTGAATTTTGATAAGATTGAAAGAAAACTTTGAATGATGCTGAAGCAGCTAGTTATAAAGTTCAAGTGGCTGCAGTCCTGTTGCAGATTCGAGCTTCTTATAGTCATTGCCCCAGCAGGATTGGGATAATAAATGACTGGCTACCATAGCATCTCTGCTGGGAATCAATATCCTTGAGGCAATTGGAAGATTCCTCTGACTAGGGTTCGTTTTCTTGTTATGACCCTTGCCAGCTTCAAAATAAACAATGAAACCTATGAAACTAGTCCCATGTTTGAAATGTGCCCTTCCAATGTGTTATTAATAAGGTCCTATATTGTCTGGTGGAGACTTTGATGTTTTCTATTGAATATGTGACCTTTTTTATATATAATGGGAAATTGACTTCTGTAGTGTATCCTTGTGGTCTGTTCTGCAGAGTCTTGCTTGGATTCCAGCTTTCTCTCAATTGAAGCAGAAGCCAGTGCTTTCTGGGATGAGGAAAAAGGTATCTTCCGAATGCCCTTTTATGTCCTTTTATGTCGTTGGTTTTAATCGGCAGATCACAATAGCTTTCTTGGAATGAGATATGAGGTAGTTGGTACCTCTACCTATTCTGTTATTGGAAGCTTGTGATGGACACTACATTGGCTCATAAATACATCCTTCAAGCCTGAGTCAATCAAACTTCTCATCCTGGTCTCACGCATTGGGCCTTCAACCTGTAATTTTCTCCCTGTTATAAAATTAATTGAGGGAATATAGTGCCTCAATTCTAGCCTGAAATTATTGATTCACATTTTTATATTTTCTTTTTCTTTTGCCCTTTAGATTGTTAAGTTGAATGATGCCACCAACCACCATCATGTTCAGCTTGGCCTCCCACACTCTTACCAGATTCTGATTGGACATTCCTCAACTAACTTATAGGCAAGTGATAGGAGGATCTCTCTGTCTCTCTCTCACTCTCTCTCCATGGTATTCTTCTATGCTGTTTCTAACTCTTTTTTCTTGCCATATGTTGTGTCTCCAACTTGCAACTTCCCTTTTTTGGCTGAGGCACGGAACCCAGATGATTCATGATACTAGTCCCAGGGTATGCTCTGTTCAATATAAAATACCAATCTATCCTGGTCAAGATGATGTTCAGGATACTGCTCTCTTATCTCATTTACTTATAGATCTGCAGTTTATTTTGCTAAGCTTCTCTATTACATAACCTCAACACCATAAGTGCATAACATATAATCCTGCTTCACAAGCCCAACGTAATTCTTTGCATCATCACACAATCATCTCATTCCTATGCTTTGTATTGTCTTTTTCATTTTTCAATCAAATCTTGAAATTAAAGGCCTTACTAACTGGGTTCCTGTTTAAATTAGATTCTGATTCTGTGAATCTACATTTTGCTTTGTGCCGTTGTTCTGTCAATAGTCGTAGATATCTTGCTTTTGTAACCATTAGGATACCATTAGTGAGGTTTTTATCCTCTCACATGTGGATATGTTATGTTTCACCCCCTTTTCTACTTGTTAAATATGAGATTTTAGCTTCATGAAATAAAAAAATGGGTTTTGATGACATATTAAATTTAGTGCCAGCTCATGGTGTGGTGCAATGAAATGAACCTAAATAATGTTGCATGCTATGAGGTAATATTTGGTAGAGGGGAGAAACAAAATTGCACCATGAAACATATGCTTATATATTGAAAGCAAGTGCTTGTAGAAGAGAAGGATAGAGGGGTAAGCTAATATATTCTCCTATCTCTGGGTGGGGAAATATATTATCCCTCTAGGGTTGTAACATGCCCATCTTTGTGAAAATGTTTCAAGGCATTGCAACATAAAATATAGATAGATAGTCCTCTTTTCGTTTTCCCTTGCACCAAATGTCCAAATATTCCATTTGTATGACAAAATTTCAGATTCCAGAATCTAACAAGCTTTTTCCATCTTCATTTTCTAATGTTTCTTGAAACATAGCATACCCTTGTGACAGACTAAAACTGAAAGTATTATGAGTGGAGCTTTTAAAATTGAAACTTCCTGTCTTTATGGCCAGTGAGAGGGAGATGTGTACAAATTCTATGGTTGAATGGTGCTTATAGAATGTATATAGAGAGTGAGGAGTGAACCTCTTTTTTATTTTATTATTAAATAACCAAATGAGAAGGTAGTGTGTGTTTGTATAAAAATGGAGAAACAAATTACAGCCTGTAGCAAGAAAGAGTTAACAGATAGATATTTTGTTTAAATATTTTTATACTAAAGTTGGCATTTATGCAATAAGATTTGAAGAAAAATATTTATACTCTGAAAATTATGGAGGAAATCAACAAGTGGGGGCTATAATCAGTGGATTGCAATCCATATTAGGTTAGCATATGATTGGAAGTTGGTGAGCTTCTTTAATTCTTTTGGGTGTTTGGAAGGAACCTGGGTTAACCATGATAGGGAGGATATTCTAGTGTAGAAGGGTACTTTTTATGGTTCGTTTGACATTGTCAGTTTTTATGAGGATGGGTGTAGGCATGTAAAGGTGCAAACGAGCCGAGTTGAGCGAGCTTTGGAATGCTCCATCTTGGCTAAGTCAAGATTTAATGAGCTTGAGTTTGAGCAAGAGCCCGCCCGAGCCTAGGTTGAGCTCTAAAGTCCAAGCTCGAGCTTGGCTTGTTAAAAAAGCCCAAGCTCAAGCTATGCTTGCTTGGCTTGATTCTTAGACGAGCTCGAGCTCGAGCTCATGAGCTCATGATCTCATGATCTCATCAAGCTTGCTTGAGAAGCTTCTCAAGCTCCGTGCAGGCAAAAGAAATAAACGATATCATACAAGAGCAAACCAATCTGTAATCAAATCAAAGTCTAACAGACCAGCAAAAATGGCCCGCCATAATCGATCTTGAAATCATGTCAAGAGAAGTGGAGGCACCAGACTTCTCCAAGCGTGAGGACATTTTGGAAAAGACGATTCGGAAGTGGAAACTTTGTTTAATTAAATTTAAGGCTGATTCCTAGACAATCTTAATTATGATCCTTTCGAGTTTGTAAATAAGTCTGCAAACAAGCTATATATTGGGCTTGCTTGCAAGTCTCTAGTCAAGCAGGATCACGAGCCCAAAGTGCCAAGCTTGAAATGTTTGAACATAGGTCTTTTATTAATGAAGCCTAAAAGTGGAGCTTGGGCTTGGTTTGTTTACCAAATAAATGAGTTCATGCGAAGCTCTAAATGAGCCGAGCCTGAGCTTGTTTATGAAAAGTTCTGTTCATTTGCAGTCCCACAAATGAGGAGGGAGTGGAGCTTGGGCTTGGTTTGTTTACCAAATAAATGAGCTCATGCGAAGCTCTGAATGAGCCGAGCCTGAGCTTGTTTATGAAAAGTTCTGTTCATTTGCAGTCCCACAAATGAGGAGGAAGAGGGTCTTGTATTTGAAAGTTGTAGGCCCCTCTGACAGTTATGCTCTTTACATGAGAAGCAACTTGGTGAAGGATTTTGATGCAAGAAAATCTTCAAGGAATGTCTGGTTCTTGCAAAATAGGTGTGCAAAGGTTGAGCTCATTTGTGCTGGATGCATTTGTTGTAGGTGAAAATTTAATCCTTTATTCATATGAATTGAGTGATCTCAAGATCATTGTGGGTGTGGAGCAGTCTGAATATATAGATAGTGACAAGAAGGCTGTAAAGGATGATTCCTGTAGTGGTGTTTTGTTCGTCCAGAGGAAACGCACTAGAAAAATTTTTGAGGGTGTTAAGATGCCTCTCTCTTCTTACAAGGATAGTATTTTTTTTTTCCAAGTGTCATAGCCCTTATTCTAGTCTTTATTATCCTCTACGGATTTTGTAGATTTTGTTGATTCCTTCTTTGTCTAAAACACCCATTGGCACCTCGTTGGTGGCTCTGGGTTTTTTTTTTGGCGGTTATTTTATTATAATTAATAATTTTATTATTTTGGAGGGGGAAAAAAAAAAACAGAACCTTTTAATCTTATAAGAAAATTGGGCACCAGGTGCTCAGGTATTCTACGAAACATGTGGAATTCAGGATGAGCAATATATCTATACATATATTCAAAAGATGAGATTGCTTTCAGGAGTTGGCTGTAAATCCTCAAGGCTATGTTGCAGTTGACTTTACATTGGGCACAGGCTTTCTTGCAGAGAAATTCATGGATTGAGTTAAAAAATTGCACATTTTTTCCCCCTTTCTTCTAATTATTTCTGGTTTAAAAAGTTACCACCGAAAGAGATTGTAAATGTACAAGGGTTGAAAGATATTTGTGTTTTAAAGAGTGGGGAGAAAGTCTTGCCTAAGGTGAACTGGACAGCCGGCTGAATTTTGCAGAAGGCTGCGGGAATGCTTTTTGAGTCCATAGTGGGTGCAATGGTTTATGTTCTATCTTTTAATTGTACTTGTTTCCCATTCTTAAGAATATGAATTGTTTTTAGAATGTGTGGGTGGTTTTGCTGTTGCTTCTATTGTTTGCTTTTATCAGATTCAGCTTGTAAATTGATCTCAGTTGATATTAACCAAGTCCAAGAAAATGGGTCAATGTGGGTTCTTTTGGCCATGGATTAAGGGCCTTTTGTGGTATTTTCATGTCACTCTTAGAATCAAATGGTCTGAGTAATGGAATTGTTTAGCACAATTAGGCCATGGGCCTGGATGTTTCAATAGAAAAGAAATTTAAAACATTTACGTTTCCATACTGGAATTTTGCTATAGGAAGAGAGATACCTATAAGCTTTTTTATTTTGGAAAATCTGATTAGTAAAATATAGGTTGTAGCAACATGCTATGTCTTGATTTCGAAATGCAGTGACCATGGGAAATATTTCTAAGTTCAGTTTTTTATCACACTTGGCTCGTTGAAGTAATGAGTTCAGTTCATTCTCGCTTCTTCACATTAGAAATGGATCTAGAAGAAGTTTTTAACTAGTTGACACGGCTCTCTCCCCTCCTTATTTTCTGATTTAGGGAATGCACAGGTCTCAAGCGTTTTTTTCTTTTTTATGTATTTTCTTCCAGGATTCAACGCTCAAATTATATTTTACCAACTTGAACTTGACTGCACGTCAAGTAGCTTTTAGTCTTAGTCCTAGGGAATGCACATGAAGCAAATTCTGGTTTTATATTAATTACTCTACTTGTGTTTGGCAAAAATTCTTGGACTGATGTTTTTCTTGGGTGAAAATCATCAATGAAAATACTACTATTGAACAACAAAGCCTTGAATGCCTTTGGCATCAACAATCTTCTTCCACTAGGGCTTTGGATTGAAACTGCAGATAATTCTGTTGATGCTATGTACTTGACATAAGATTGCAATTTGGATGTTGTTACATAACAGATAAGCAGAAGGAAATGCACAATTCAAGGTAAGAAAGCTAACTTTCATTCAAAGAAAAGACTCATCTGATACAAGGGAAGTAATTCCCAGCTAGAGAGCCTCTCGACTCCTTCTCTTTCAGTCTGAAACTGAAGTTAAATTCATATTGAAGTTCTGCCCTTTCCCATCCCCTGATCCCCTTATTTAAACATGCTTTCTACCCCATAACCGACCTAGATTCCCTATTGAAAATTAGTTACTCCAAGCCAGCATTCTGGTGCAACTTCTTTTTGCGTTGGTAGACTATAAGCCCCTTAGGCACAACCTCATCATCCACATGTCCAGCTCCTGCCACATCCTCATCTAGTTGGTCTCTTGCGGCTTGAATCCTAACATTCCCCCCTGCTGAAACTTTAGCCTTGTCCTCAAGGCTATAATCAGGGAAATGTCCCCTAAAGTCTGAGAAGTCCAACCATATAGCATCATCTCTTGTGCCATCCTCCCAACGTACAAGCAATTTCTTAGTGGTTTGGTCCCCCTTTTTGACCACTTTTTCTTCTAATATTTGAGTGGGCTAACACAACTTGCTGTCTGTCTCAAGGGCATGGGGCAATGTTGGTTCAGGGGTATGATTTCCTGTCATCTTCTTCGGCGGGGACACATGAAAAATGGGGTGTATTCGTGAACCTTCAGGCAGCTGAACTTTATAGGCTACTGCTCCAATTTTTTGTATAATAGGGAATGGTCCATAGTGCTTGGCAGCCAGTTTTGCATTGTTCTTGCTGTGGAGTGAGAGCTGTTTGTAGGGACGCAACTTAAGGAAGATCATTTCGCCCACATTGTACTAAACTTGCCTCCTGTGAGTGTTGGCAAACTTGACCATCTGTTGCTGTGCTTTTTGAAGGGTTTTCTGAAGTTGTCTCAGAACTTCATGTCTGTCCATGAGCTCTTTTGACATGGCTTCCACTTGTGTTCACCTGGAAGGAACCAGAGTACTGTGGGAGGGGGTTGTCCATACACAGCTTGGAAGGGAGTCATTCCGGTGGATGTATGGTAATTTGTATTGTAGCTAAATTCTGTCCACAGCAGCCAAGTATACCACCTCTTTGGTTGGTCCGACGCAAAGCATTGAAGATAGGTTTCAAGCCCTTTGTTCAGAATTTCAGTTTATTCATTTGTTTCCGGATGATAGGCACTACTCATCTTTAACTTCTTACCTTGCAAAGGGAAGATTTTAGTCCAAAAACAACTTAGGAAAATCGAATCACGGTCGCATACAATGGACCTTGGAACCCCATGCAGTATAACCACCTCTTTAACAAAAGTTTCAGCGATCATTTTGGCTATGTATGGATGTTTCAAGCCAATGAAGTGCCTATATTTAGATAATCTATCAACCACTACAAAAATGCAGTCCTTTCCTCGTGACCAGGGAAGACCATTAATGAAATCCATTGATATGTCTTCCCATACTACCGAGGGGATAGGTAAAGGTTGCAAAAGTCTTGCCGGTGACCTGGTTTCGTATTTGTGCTGTTGACACACTAGGCAGGCTGCTACAAAGGTGATGACTGATTTCATCATCCATCTCTAATACAAATTGGCTGCCAATCCCTTGTAGGTCTTCAAGGCACCCTTGTGTCGTGCCCCTGGGGTTTCGTGAAACTCAATCAATAAAGTGGGAATCCATTTAGAGTTTTCCGAGAGCACCATTTGATTGTTGTGTAGCAACGTCTCATTTACCTAGGCGTATGGAGGACTGTAGTCAGGATCTTCTCTTGATTTCTGTTTCAGCACGGACAGCTTTGGATCCTCATTAATTTCCTTCTCTATTTGCTTCCAATCTTTTCATATTTGCCATGACACTATAGCACAATCAAAGCCATCCTGTAGTCTTGATAGATAGTCCACCACCATGTTTGTGTGACCTGGTTTGTACTCCACCTTGAAATCGTAACCAAGCAGTTTGGAAACCCATTTTTGCTGTGCAGGGGTGGAAATTTTCTGCTCCAGCAGGAATTTCAGACTTTTTTGATCAGTTTTCACCGCAAATGGTCTCCCTATTAGATACGGACTATTAGATACGGACGCCAGTGTTGAATTGCTAACACGAGTGCCATTAACTCTTTTTCATAGGCTGACTTGGATAGAGATTTCTCAAAAAGAGACTTGCTGAAAAAAGCAATTGGCCTTCCGTGCTGTAAGAGGATAGCCCCTACCCCACATCCCGAAGCGTCATACTCAATTATGAATGGTTGAGTGAAGTCTGGCATGGCCAACACCGGAGCGTGAACCATTGCGGACTGCAATGATTCGAAAGCTCTATTTGTTTCCTCCGTCCATACAAATTTATGCTGACCCTCTTTTTTAAGCAGCTCTGTAAGAGGCCTTGCCACTTTCCCATAATTACATATGAATCACCTATGATAGTTTGTTAACCCCAAGAATCTCCTAACATCCCTTGGAGAATGAGGAGTGGACCAATTAAAAATGCAAGCTACTTTTGCCGGATTTATCTTTACTCCTTCTGCTGAGATCACATGGCCCAAGTTTTCGATATTTTGCCATTCAAATTGACATTTCTTCTTATTGGCCAGTAGGGAATTTGATGCCAAAACTTGCAGGGCTATCTCCAAATAAACCAAGTGATCCTCCCAAGTATGGCTGTAAATAAGGATGTCGTTGAAGAATACCAAGACTAGTTTTCGAAGGTAAGGATGGAAGACATCATTCATTGTGGTTTGAAATGTGGCAGATACATTCATGAGTTCAAATGGCATCACGACAAACTCGTAATGTCCAGAATGTGTTCGGAAGGCTGTTTTAGATTTGTTGACCCGGATTTGGTGGTAACCGGATTGCAAATCCAACTTTGAGAAGTAGTAAGCTCCATACAATTCATCCAACAATTCATAAATTACTGGAATTGGATACTTGTTCGGAATGGTTGCTTTGTTCAACTCCCTATAGTCGACACAAAAACGTCAACTTCCATCCTTCTTTCGAACAAGCAATACCAGGCTGGATAAGGGACTTGAACTAGGGTGGATGATTCCCGCTGTAAGCATTTCAGCCGCTAGTTTCTCTATCTCATTTTTTTGCTCATGACTATACCGAGAGGGTCGGCTACTAACTGGACCATACTCAGGCTATAATGGGATCTGGTGGTCAATAGGTCACCTAGGTGGCAATTGAGTGTTCTTAGCAAACACCCCAGCATACTGGTGTAATAGCAATTGCAACTCACTTTGCTGAACCTCAGTCAAGGTCTCTTCAGCCTGGAATTGAAGCTCAGCTTCATTGTTAAGCTCCCATAACCAGACTCCATATTCAACCTCCCTCAGTTTCTTCAATGCAGCGAGGGAAGAAGAAGTTCTAATCAATGCAGGATCCCTTTTCAAGCAAACTAACTAATCATGCCACTGAAAACTCATTGTCATCAGTTGCCAATTAACCTTGACTTCTCCTAAGGTCTCTAGCCATAAAACTTCAAGAATGATATCCACCCCACCCAAAGGAAACAAGAAATAATTAACTGTAATTACAAGGCATCCCAAATCTAATTGCACATCGAGACACAAGCCCGATGAAATTAGTCATTTATCATCACCCAACCGAACCTAAAAAGGGTCTATTGGTTGTACGACAAGTCCCAATCGATGAGCAACCTCCTCCGAAACAAAGTTATGGCTAGCCCCACTATCTGTCATAAATATTTATTTTGTTTCCGCAAGAACTCAAAAGAGTTTCATAGTTTTAGGGTGTGAAATTCCGCTGAAAGAGAACAAAGGAAGCTCAAGAGAGGTAAGGGAAATACCTGGGTGTTGTTCCATGTCTTCCGCAAGTCCATCCTCCATAGTGATGTCGTCAATCGGTGGAGTTTCATCCTCACCTAAAATCAGCGCCGTAGCGTTTTGTTGGGACAATTGTGTTGAGGGTGGTAGGGTTGTTTACATTTGAAGCATAACCCCTTGGATCTCAAATCCATGAGTTCTTGGTGGGACATACGGTTGAAGTTCCTGGGAGGATTGTTCGAAGAAACCTGCTGTGAATTTGAGGTCGATGAAGGTCGATGGAATGGGGGAGTATCTAGAACAGGAAGTGGGTTATAAGATGATTGGGCTCGGGTCGATGGTTTCAGGTTATATTGAGTGGCGGATCCTCCATGGGTCGGGTTTGTCCCCCCCATTGTTGTGGCCCGGTGGACAATTGGGTATCGTCCTCTTTACTCACAAGAACCCTTGATATGAAATACCCATTCTCTCTTTCGATCTCCCGTGCGAGCTTCATGGTCAGAAAGAGTGAGAGAGCTTTATGCGAACAGATTCTCACTCGAATCTCGTCTTTGAGGTCATTGAGGAAGAGCCCTAAATGGATGGAAGAGCTTAGCCCTTTGACAAGCGCTGCTCGGGCGACAAATTCATAGATGTAAGTGTCGACAGTCCCCTTTTGCTTTGTAGATGCGAGGGTTTCAAATGGGTTTGCAGAGAAGCCGCCACAGAAGCGATCGAAGAGCTCGGAAGTCAATTCATTCCAAGAGATGGACAGATTTTGAGTATAAAGCCACTGAACCCAGTGGAGTGCAGGGCCATCCATGGAAACCATGGCCATGGCGACCTTCATCTCCTTGCTAACATGGTTAATGGCGAAGAATTGTTCCGCTCGCACGACCCAAGCGGCAGGGTCATGACCCTCAAAACTGTGGAGATCGATTCTCCTCGAGGCGAAGTGAGATTCGTCATGAGAGGGCGCTTTAAACGGCGGTTGGTTTGGCATATGAGCTCCAAGGATGGGAATGGAGCCAATTTTGAGGGAGGGACTGTTGTGAACAGCATTGTTAGCCGTGGATGAAGAACCAGCCTCGTCGCGACCCTCATGTTTTTGGCGCAGGAATGCCGCGACCAGATCCTCAAAGGAGTCAATTTTCTCTAGTTTCGTGCGATGGTGGGTGACTTTTTCAAGTAAGGTTGCAACACTCTTTCAAACTTCAGCAATACTCTTTTCAAGGGACTCTAATTTAGTCTCCATTCATGTTTGAGTCATGAAGATTAGTGTGAGATTAAGTGATAGTCGAAAGAAGGGAAGGAGTGAGGGAACGGCAGGTCGGACCAATTGTTACGTAATAGATAATTGCTAAGCAAGGTCAGCAGAAGGAAATGCACAATTCAAGGTAAGAAAGCTAACTTTCATTCAAAGAAAAGACTCATCTGATACAAGGGAAGTAATTCCCAGCTAGAGAGCCTCTCGACTCCCTCCCTTTCAGTCTGAAACTGAAGCTAAATTCATACAGAAGTTCTGCCGTTTCCCATCCCCTGATCCCCTTATTTAAACATGCTTTCTACCCCATAACCGACGTAGATTCCCTACTGAAAATTAGTTACTCCAAGCCAGCATTCTGGTGCAACTTCTTTTTGCGTTGGTAGACTATAAGCCCCTTAGGCAACGCCACATCATCCACATGTCCAGCTCCTGCCACATCCTCATCCAGCTAGTCTCTTGCGGGTTCAATCCTAATAGATGCCACGCTATGACCAAGTCTTCTCGATTCTAGTCTAACTGTTTAATTATATTAAACGGTTAATATACCAAGTTATGTTTGGAGATGCCAAAGTTTTTAATGACATGGATGGCCATTGCTAAGCTGTGTCACGACACAGGAAAGGAGATAGAGAATAGGAGATTCAGCCTAATGGTGTGTGCCTCTGTGGCCCAAATTAGATCAGATTATAAAAGACTAGTGATTTTTCAGGATGAAATTAGATCAGATTTCCTAGTCTTGTTACTTGAGCAAGTAGGAGCAACACTGCTTTAATTGATGGAACCTCTTTCTTTTATATATAAGGTACAATTTAAAATTGATTGATGAGCATATATACATATATTGCAACTTGCTTTTGGAACTCGAATTTTATTTCTTTAGGTGTCATTTGCATCTTATATTAACTGTGGGAGACGAAGACCTAAGAAGATTTGGATAATGACAATGAAACATTATATAAATTATCTAAATATAGATGAAAATATGATATAAGATAGAGTACTATGACATAGAAATATTCATATTGCCGACCTCATTTAGTGGATAAAAGCACGATTATTGTTGTCGCATAAAGAAAATAATCATATAGGTGAACATGCGATATGAAATAGAGTATAGTGACGTAGAAGGATCCATATAGCTAACTCCCACTTAGTGGGATAAAGGCTTGATTGTTGTTATTGTTATAGGTGTCTCTTGCATACACCCATTTCATTTGAATTTCTCTGACAGTCTAATGAAATAGTGGACTAGATGTCTGTCTCAATCTTGTTTCTGTTTTTTCTCATTTAGTTTGGTAAAACAATGTTCTGTCTCCATTTAATTTTGCCTGAATTTAAGGAAAACGTGGCCTGTTTTCTGCTATCTCTTGCTAGAAATAGTGGTGAGAATTTTTCCCAACAAACTCATTTCTGATTATTAAAATGGTACGTAAATAATTGCATGGATATCTATATGAAACTGAGCTGCTAGTTTTTGTACGTAGTAGTTGCTATTTTTATAATTTTATTTTTATTTTATTATTAAGTTCATATATAGATACTTACTCTTGCCATTAGTGTCAATGTCAAGTTATACAACTTGGATAATTGAAAATATAGAATTTCATTAAATATTACAAAACTATTAGAATACGACAAGTGCATGAAGATTAAATTAAATTGCAATGTTTTTTAAAAAACAGGAAGGCAGTTACAATTTTTATATTGCAAGTTGCATAAGATGGACTTGTTGACCTAGAATGAATTTAAAAACGCATGGAAGAGTAGAGAAAGACAGAGAATATGAGGACCAAACCGTCTAAGATAAAATAGAACCATATAATGCACAATAATTGTGCTTTACTAAATACTATTCAACGTTTATGCGTCTTTTCATGCAGATGACTTTGCGAGAGCAGATGAATATGTAGAGGAAAGAAAATGTATTGACAACTTCATTGAGCTTAGACCAGATTTTGTCAATTGAAAAATGTTTGTGATGGTTGTCACTGTTTTGAGTCTTATTGCATAAAAGCCCTACATCTTAATGTTTTTATACCCAATCATAGAAAATTATAGTACTGAATTTTTGAGAAATGGTGAAGGGCTTATAAGCAATATAGATATAAATAAATTTGACTGAACAATGATAGTTGTATTGGAAATATTGGCCAATTATGGTATTTAGGCAAGGTTGCCATCTTAATGGTGCATGCGAAGTTATGATCTGAATCATTCACTATTCAACTCACTGAGAATTTTGAACTCAATATAGCAGTTCCTTGTTCTGAGCTTAGTGTTTTTTCTTTTCGAGAGGTTATTGAACTATACAATGTGGAGTGGCTATCCATTGTCCTTAAATCCCTCCCAAACCCTGCTTGGGGTGGGATTGGATCCCAAATTTTCCTCTCCAGAGAATTGTTTTTGATGTTCTGTATATTTATTTTTACCAATTTGATAGCACTCAAATGATCACCTTTTATCACTCTCACATCTTCACCTTACCCATTCAAAATCTGAGTTTATAGTTTCGGTTCATTTTCAAATTTGAGATTTGCATCTCAGTGAGCAATATCATCTTAATGAAAGTCCCTGTGTTAGCCTCTGTTTGCTTTCCAGTGGTCATTCCTCCACCCCCACCCCCCCCCCCCCTGGGAGGGGGGGGCGGAACTAGACCACCTTGTTTGAGTTCAGTTCATTTACCAAGATTTAGTTGTGAATAGGTTTCTGAGAAAATTTTGTACCAAGATTTAGTCGTGAATAGGTTTCTGAGAAAATTTTGTAAGTTCATGTTCTTGGTGCATCAAGTTTATAGCTTGTTTGGTGATCTAGAATACTTGTTAACCTTTCCGAGGTAGTGGTAAACCTGGTCTAGATTAGGAACCAAAAATATAAATGATTGCCAATTATTTTATTTTGGAGTTGGATAACTTGATATATTTTGTAATTATATGGTGATCGACTGTCAAATCTCACAACCTTTCATTGTCCTTAGCTGTTAAACTTGGTGATGTCATTGCATATGGAAGTTCAGCCAACAAGACTGTAGTGGTTGACGGCTAAAACAATGATTAAGTTGAGTATAATTGTCCATTAAACCACTATTAAGTATCTTTATGCATAAATTTGGCAAATTTACGTTTCACTAGCGGCTAGTGTACATAGTTGTTGTTAAACTAATTCATAAAATACTAGCAAATCCTTTCTTTTGGGTATAACAGTTGAGAAAACAAGAAACCAGCATTAGTCAATCCAAAGAGTCATTTAGAAGAGATGCGTTTCACTTATTCAAAAATCCCAAACAATGATTTAAGTTGTAATGTCAATTTTAGAAGAAATTGGACTTTTCAGTCTTTGATGATACATCATTTTTGCTTATAGGATGGTAGGGTAACTGGTAGTGTTGTTCCGTTTGGGCATTATCACAGAAGCTTTTATTTGTTGTGAAATGTTTGGCGAGTCTATAACCATAGTACCATCGAAGTATCAGACAAATGCCAATACCCTGAAGCCTTGCTGGTGATATTATATTAGTACGAATCACATGTATTTTTAGGGCATCAACCATTCATAATTAGGTCATGACCAATAAGTGGCAGGGCATTACCCATAGGTGGGTTGAAGAATCTTTAGTTTGATCACGTAATTGTCATTTGAAATGGTAAAGATATGATGAAATTAGCATAGATTTTCTTGACCCTACAGGTAATTTTAAACATTGTATTAGGGGGTTGTTGGGCGATTAATAGTTGAAGAGGGCAAAGTTGGTGTTTGATGTATTATGACAAATACGATTCACGTGTACTAGACGTAATAGAATTATTTCTTAGTTTATTAGCTACGCAAGGCTTTGCCATTGCATCATATATTTGTTTATTCAAGACCATAACTAAGCCGAGGGTAACTGTCAATATCACAAACTAAGAGAGCAAGAAAGCCTCGGTGGCCCAAAACAAGTAGAAGATCAGTTGGGAATAATTCATTTATTTAGTTTTGATTCTCGTTCTCCTATTTTGAATTATATATTAATGTTGATATAATGATGTTCGTGTTGTTACTATTATTAATATCATGATTAGTGAAATAATTTCTCAACTGTCCTCCTCCTGACTCCTACAGATGACTTTGGCCTATTGGTTCTCTCATGAAGGGCAACATATTTTGATTTAACGCCCAGGACCCCCAGTGAGGTTTGCAAAAGGTTGTGTTGATTTGAACCTCATGTTATTGAAAATGATGTAGAAACTCATTTAAGTTTGTTGAGATGTACTAATCCAAGTCTAGGAGTCTTATTTTTGGTGGCCTATATTTGGGTTCGGTTCTGGAAAAACTTATTCAAAGATGCATAAAATTCAAGCAGGCATTCGTGTCCAGGGATTGTTTCTGTAAAAAAAAAATGTAGGAGACAATATACTAAGATTGAGGAAAACAACTATCAAAAGATTTTTGAAACATAACCATAATTGTGCTGAGCAAGGGCATCTTGATGGAGAAGAAGAAACAGAGAAAAAATATATTAAAATAATGGGAGGGAGACTAAGCACAAGAACAAAAGACACAAGAAAGAAAAGGGTATACGTGGGCATTTGAAGCATTAGAAAAAGTCCCACCCCCACATATAGAGATGTATTGGGTGGAAACCCAATAGAGCAAGCAAATCAGTTGTTTAGCTGACACTAGATAACAATGATTATTATTTTTTTTTCAACTGTTCAAAGGGTGTTACTATTTAGGTGACATCATAGACTTCTTCCTTTCCATTTTAAATTTCCTTTATTTTACTCTTTTAATATTGACCTGCTTCTTTTGATGTTTAGAAGATGGTCCACCCGACAAGGAACCTTAGATGAACAAGTAATCTCTCTCTCTCTCTGAAAAATCTTTTACCAAGCTTGTGTATTAAGGGTGTGGTGTGTGTTGAACTTGAAACTTCTCATTGTGGTTCTTTTCTTTGTTATAATGAGTGAAAACTTGTGCCGACAGCAAAATGAGGTCAGGGAAGGCGAAAAAAACTGAGAGAGAAGGTAAAGATTGTATTTTTTTTTTTAATCACTTTCTTACTTTGACCCATTGTGGCCATTGATGTAGAACCATTGCTTACGGAGGAGCCTTATCATTATTAGTTTGAAATTGTGAAAGGTGACCTTGAATTTCTGATATCTCCGGTTCTTATTAAATGTGACACACAATTTTATAAAATAACTTAGGTTTTTTATGTATAATTACTAATAGAAAAATACCATACTAATTTTAAAAAATGAACTCCTTTCCATTGATTTTCATGATAGAGAGCAAGTTTAGTTTATGAAGGAAGACTATATTCTTTTATGGACATCATGAGACCCTTGTATTCATTGAGAATAAATAGGAAATGAGTCACCCATGTATAGCCGCCATTATGCATGTGGATAAGCATGTGCATGCATGTGTGAATGTATCAAGTGTATAAAGTATAAATATTAAATACACACACACACACACACATGCACACATACACACATGGGTATGTATTGGTGTATAGTATGAGCATTCCTAGTCTTTGAAATTCGTTTATGTATATGAACCTTTATTTTTTAGTTGTATCATCAAAATTTTATAGAAATACATAAACACGTATCATGATTTAAGATAGAGCATTATTTTCCTCTTTCTTTTCCACTCATCTGATTTTACCTTTTATTTAATTTTTTCATAGTTCATGTACCTTTAATTATATAATTTGGCTATTGCTCTCTCTTCAATGGCAAAGATCTAAGTTATTGGGAAATTTGAATTTTAGATTTAGCTAAATAACATAAGATATCTAATCTGAGATAATAGTTTTAGAAGTGCCTTTTCCTTGATAGAAACAGATATGAGATCATCAGGGTTCGGCTAGTAGTAGCGTTCACAATTTGCGCCTGAATTTTGGGAATAGGATTTAGATACAAAAGGTGCAGAAATTCTAAGCAGCAGAATATATATACAAATACCACGTTCTATAGAAGTTAGTATAGGTCCAATTAAATCCCCCCTTTCTTTCTTTCTTTCTTTCTTTATTATTTTTTTTTTCTGGGTGGAGACCTAGAGGGTACGTGCTTACAAATGGTGTAAATAATACAACAACAAAAAACTGAGGTTTAATTTTAAATTTTAGGATCGACTGTTTGAAAAATTAATATTGGGGAGAGGAAAAAAATAAAAAAATAAATAAAATTAAAGTTTGAAAGTAAAAATAGGGAAAATGAAATAAAAATAAAAAATAATGAAAGAAGAAATAGAAGTAATAATAATAATTCATTCTTTTAAAAACTTAGTTTAGATTATCTTGTACCATCTATTTTTGTGTAGATTAGTATGTAATTGGGACTTGCAATGGGGTAATCCTTTGTTGCATGCCGGAGAAGAAAGGGAAATTGCTAGAGTAAAAATTTTAAATACAATTTTAAAAGAAGAAAATGTACAATTTTGCTTGTTTTCGACTTTTTAATTTTTTTTCCCTTTGGTGTGAATCTTGACTGCATCATTCTAAAATTTTGGTGCAAAAATCTCCCCACCAAAATGATGTGGATTTTGAAAGTAATATAAGAAAATAATTCGGAGATTTCTCATGTTAAGTGGCTTTTGTAAATATTGCAACCATGAAAAGCCTAATGAATCTCTCTCTCTCTCTCTGTAATTGGTACAGGAGAATAAAGAAGTGGTGGGGGGTGACATTGACGGATTCTTGAGGGACAAGCAGAAGTAGAAGAAGAATGTCTTTGTGGTTGAAAAGATGTGGAAATGTAGAGGGGGGATGGATTGCTTCACCAACTTCATTTCTAACAGGCTCCCATATTGGTCAACAATGTGTCGACATCCTTCCCACGTCCCTTTCTTGTGCTGCGTTAACTCTGCGATCAAATCGAGGTTTCTTTTGATGGCTATGGTTGTGGAAAATCATCTCCGCTTCTTTATTTATCTGATTGCTGTTGCACCATTTTGCTACCTAATTATGGGGAAATACTCGGCATTTGTACCCCCCCTTTTTTGAGTAAAAGGGCTCGCAGGAGTATACTCTTGTCTCTTGCAGTGATTATGGGGGAAAATCATCTCCCTCTCTCTCTCTCTCTCTCTCTCTCTCTCGTTGTACTCGAACTCATGTTTCTGGCGACAATTGGCCCCCCAGTATTATAATTCAATTGTTAATTCCATATTACTCACTCGTTGTACTTCAATTGTACTGTGTTTCAAATAATAATAGATGCTAACACTAGTAATATTTTGGATTTGGATCATCTCTAGTCTAGGATTAACATATAATATTTTCTCCCACATTTGCAATAATTTATTTTTTTTTTTCTAAAAAAAACGAAATGTTCTCTCCACAAATAAATAAATACCAAAAAGGTCACTTGCGATGCTTGTTGGAGTGTGTAGTGTGAACCATACATGGTCAATTCCATTACACGGCTCATGTAGTGTGAACCAAACTCGACAACTAAAGTAAAATTTATGGATCAAAGAGGATACGATGAATACAATTATAAGATAAAACTTATTAAATTACAAATAATAATAAATTATTTGTAAATAATATGTGCAGATTGTAAACTCAAAAGATAATCCAAATTCAATCATTTAAATAAATGGATAAAATAAACTCTACAGATCGAGCTCATAAAATTTTTGAGAGGGTTTTTCGAGTTCATGAATTGAGTTAAAAATTTTCATCCTACTTTTAGATGACCAATAAACCCTATAATACCATATTATTCTTTTATTTTTCTTAATTATTTTTTCTTTTTTCAATATCAGTAAGGAGAAAATAATGAAAGGGTAATGTACGGGAAGGGCAGCATCTTCAGTGTGTGTGTGTGTGTGTGTGTGTGTAGAGTGAGGTGGCCAAAAAAATTAAGATAGTAAGGGAAAGCAGGAGGAGGGACCCCATATATTTGCATGTGGACGTAATGAGGATTTGAATCCATGCAACGGGTGACGGTATATGAGAGTGAGAGAGAGAGAGAGAGAGAGAGAGAGATTCTCTCTCCTCTTCTTAAATTGTTGCGTGCATCGAATGCCTTCTCTGTTCTCACCATCAGGAACTTGCCATGTGCTCCCTTTGATTTTGACTTCCAAAGAAAAAAAAAATTGGACTTTCTATTTTGTTTTTAACCTAAATGCCTAACAATCCGATTTGAACAGTAGCCTTTTTGAAATTTCCTTCGTACCCCGGTACACTCTCTCTCTCCGTTCATAATCTCTCATTCAGAGGTGAGTAGCTTGCAAATACTATTCCATGACATGGATAGAGGGGTCAGATTTGTCAATGACGTATAATTTAATTTGTACTATTTCCTTTTGTTAGACACTTTAAAAATCTCTTGAATCTTTTTATATATAAAAAAAAAACTAAATCTAAATTTTTAATCTAATTGCAAAATCAAGATAAATTAGAGGCCAAATCCCAACTATAAATTGCTAAAATGATCACAGTCTAATGCATAGGGAAATACTTTTTCCTTTTTTTTTCCTTTACAATTGATTATCACAATTATGTTTATCATTTGCACCATAAAAAGAAAAATGTTATTTTTTAAGGGTTATTTGTATTCCTTAATTTGACCACAAAACAATTTATTTGGACTTTATTTGGAACCAAATGATGTTCATTTTGAATTTCAATTTTTGTTGTTTGGAAAAAAAAAATAATTGAATCCATTTCTAACTCAAGAAAAAGTAGACTTCTTAATCAACAAAAAATGATTAAATTTATAAATAAATTCTATAAAAATTTGTAGGTCGACCTAAATAATATTATATTATTTTTTTAAAAAAAAAAAGAGATTTTTTTTTTTTTTTTTTTTTTTTTTTTTTTTTTTTTTTTTTTTTACCTTCCAAGAGTTTTCTTTCTTTTTTTTTTTTTAAAATGTTTCAAGCAAAGAAATCTTGTTAAACTTAGTAATTTTAATTTTTTATTCAAAACCCAGAATTTTATTATTAATTAATTTATATTTTTTTCATTTCAAATGAATTGGATTCTATTTTATTTTATTCTAAGCAAAAATATCTTCTAAATAAATACTAAAAGTTACAATTTATTAATGATTGAAGTGATCAATAATTACTTGCAAAACTAAATAATCAAGAAAGGAAAAAGGGCATGATAGTCATTTCATTTGTAAAAGAAACAGACACTTACGATTGCTTGTAAGTGGAGGCTGGGGCACGTCAGTCAACTTCCCCATTGGATTGAATAAGAGGACAAAAGTTCATGATGTTCACATGTATATATATAAATAGTAAGGCATAGTTATTTGGTAGGATTGGAGGGAAACAAAGGCCCAAAATAATAAGGATTGGAAAGTGGGGAGAGAGAGAGAGAAATCATGGGAAGGTCTCCTTGCTGTGATGAGAGTGGGCTCAAGAAGGGTCCTTGGACTCCCGAAGAAGATCAAAAGCTTGTCAAATATATCCAAAAACATGGTCATGGTAGCTGGAGAGCTCTCCCTAAGCTTGCAGGTTTCTCTCTCTCTCATTCTCTCTCTCAAATGAATGAGTGCTGATGTTGCATACATTTTTGCAGGTCTCAATAGATGTGGGAAGAGTTGTAGATTAAGATGGACGAATTATCTAAGGCCTGATATCAAAAGAGGAAAATTTTCCCCAGAAGAAGAGCAAACAATTCTAAATCTCCATTCCATTCTTGGCAATAAGTAAATATTTATTTGCCTAAATTTATTTATTATTTTTATATATTGATAATCATGAGACAAAAGAAACCTATAGCTTTTGTTATTCTACAATTTTTGTTCACCTAATATCTCTCTATTTTTCTCATCTTCATTAATTTCTCTCTCTCTCTCTCTATATCTCCTATAGATGGTCTGCAATTGCAACTCACTTGCCTGGTCGCACAGACAATGAAATCAAGAATTTTTGGAACACCCATCTCAAGAAGAAGCTAATTCAAATGGGATTTGATCCAATGACTCATCGGCCTCGAACTGATATCTTTTCCAGCCTTCCCCATCTCATAGCTTTAGCCAACTTGAAAGAGCTAATGGATCATCAGCTCTCATGGGAAGAACAAGCACTAAAACTCCAATCAGAAGCAGTTCAAATCGCTAAGATCCAATACTTGCAATACCTTCTCCAACCTACAACAACTACATCACCACAACCAATATCAATGCCTCCATGTACTTCAAACAATATCTCAGACTTGGAGGCTTTGAACCTCTTAAACTCTCTCTCTTCAATCAAAGACAACATTCATCAAACTCCAAATCCATCCCAGTTTGAGACTAATAATGACATAAACATCCAAACTCTCAACGAGTCGGTTCCTTTTGCTTGTTTGCCTGAATTACAAATTCCATGTAGCTTCTCATGTCCTTTAGATAGTGAAAACATGTTTCAAGCATCTACTATGACAGTATTGAGCCAGGGAGAAAATAGTAATTCGCCTCATTCGCCAGGGTTTTTAACTGCTTCCTCTTCATCACCAACCTCTTCATCCCATATTATAGCTCCTCCACTGACAGATCCTATGACTACGAATAATAATTCAATCAACAATAATCAAGGTGATGCGTGCAGCACTTCTAGCAGCTATGGAGGGTTAGGACTTTGGCCTGTGGATTGTCTTCTTGAAGACCCTTTATTTCATGAGATTGCTTAAAGAGTAGATATAAAATCTGGTTGTTATCGAGTGTATATATTTTTCCTTCATATACATTGACTTTGTCACTTGGTTGATATATTATATATATCAATATATATATATATATATATGGTGAGTTTGCATGTACTTTTTTGGAGGGGTTTTTTTTTTTTTTTGTTTGGTTATCAGAGATTGCATGTATCTATATATATTTGGATTTGGATTTAAGTATATAAGACAATTTAACTCTAATAATTGCGTGTTTTTCTTGTCTTTTAACAGTTTAAGTTATGATTCATCTCATCACATTGCACCCGGGATCCTCCAAAATTACTATTGATGTTTTGGCAGCTTTCACGTTTAGTAACTTTTGTTCATCTTTCCTTGTGTTCACATGCATTGGGTAATTGAGTTCATATACATTTTGTGTGTGTTTGTTTTTGTCAAAGATAATGAAGACTTTTATTTTAGGAAAAGGAAAATGCTTTTTGTTCATGAAATGTTTCATGAGTTTGGCTTGCATAAATGGGACAAATTTTCTTGTCAGACAAGCAGAAATTTATCATGAAAATTATTTAGTAGTGGTTTTTCTATGATAAATATCACCTTCTCATTTAGTATAGAAGAATATATTCTGGTCACATACATATATATCTTGAATCATCTATTGTAATATTGTTCACTTTGGTCCTTAATTTTTGAATATTTTTGCTTTTTTGATGCTAGCAAACAAGAGCATATCTATAAAATTTGCTGGCTTCGAGGAGGAAAAGTCAATGAATGAGAGAAACCTTAACAAATATATATATGTTTTAGTTCTTAGAAATTGGGATCAGTTGGGAGCTTGAGTGATTACAGATCACTTGAGAAAGTAAAAGTGTTCACACATGACACCATGTTAGCTATTCTCTTTGGTTTCTTTTGATTGGTGTGCATTTTAAAGAGACTGCATAAATTTAATTTGGATTGTGGGGGTAAGTTGAGATCCCAATTAGTAATTGACCTCAAGCTTTTTTCAACCTACACAAGCCAACCACTCTAGGAAAAGAAGCTCCAAAACTTCCTACTCAATATCCTTGTAATTCATCATTAAAATGCTTTTAATTTGCTCTGGAAGCCTTTGTGTGTGTGTGTGTGTGTGTGAGAGAGAGAGAGAGAGAGAGAGAGAGAGCGGATTTAAATGTCAAAAAGGTGATGTCAAAATGATCCTCAATGATAAGGGGGACCCAAGTAGTTAGGAATCACAAGAGAGAGGGGGGCTTTCTCCCCAAGGGAGATAGGATTCTCTTGGTGGTGGCAAAGACAAAATATTTATAGAGAATGGACCACTGCTGAGGGATAGCAAATATTATCACCCATTATTCCTTTTTTTTTTCTCTCTAAATGGAATAAAGGGTTTTATTGACAAGTAGCATTGATCAATAAAGATTTTAAAAATAAATATTTGGTTGTCAAAGTATATACTTTTGTGCTTGTTTTGTTTGTGAAAAATGCTTGTTGCTATATGGAAAAATATTTTCACAAAATGTTTTTTAATGGTCTCTTCCCACAACTTTTGAGAGATCAGACAACTTATGCGGTTAAATTATAACATTAGGCAAAAATAATGCAAACATTGATTTGTCACAAAATTCTGATGGCATTTAAAATCATTGTAATTGTCAGATTATTTTTAACTTTTTTTTTTTTAATCTTACTATTCTCTCCACAGAAATTAGATGAAAAATTTTCAATTTGAATTTTAATTCTCAAAGAATTTGCTTCAAATTAGAACTAAATGAATTGGTATAAAAAATAATATGAGAAACAATAATGTATATAATTAGTACAAAATAATAAAGTATTTTGTAATCGGCACACTGATAAAATTACCTAATTACCAAAATTAATGCATGGTGCAATATGTAACATGATTTACATATATTATTTCAAAGTAGAGATGCAAAGGGTAATGCAAAAACAATAAATAATTTTTATATTAAGATAAAACACTATGTGTGTATATATATATATATATTTAAGTTAGGACATGTTTTATTTGTGTTGAAACTTTTGTGCTTTTTGTACTAAACAATTTGCAATAACTTTTTTGATTTTCCAAATTTTTTTCCCTTTTGGGAGAAAGTGGAATGTATTTTTTTTTAATAAACTATCAATATCTGATAATTATGTTAGAGTTGATTAAATTTGATTAGAGTCAAGTTGAGTTTTTAAAGATTAAAAATCTCCTGATACTTTGTTCATACATAATATTTGAATCTGAAATCATATTTAAGATAAATCAATATTTAGTAATGACCAACTAGATATTGGTGAGAAGTTGTAATGATGTTCTCTCAAACAAATAAGTAATAATTAAGGAAAATATTGTAGACTTTTCTCCTTAATAATGTCTGAGATAAAATAAGACACTTTAGTTGGAAAACTCATGGCCATCATTGAACCACCCTTAAGGATACCCCCACAAAAAAAAAGGAAAGATGATATATCAAATCCAAATTTAGGAATATGAGGGATTTGATTTGAAGACTGAGAATGACTTGTTCACCTTTAAAAATTTATATTAAATGTAGTAATACTATGGAATAAAGATGCTTATAGGAAATGGTCGAGATATATATATATATATATATATATATATATATATATATATATTATACATAAAAGAGATTTGTTCTCAAAATTTCTAAAGAGAAAGGGATGGTGCCAATAAAACTATAACTCATTGGCAAGATAAATAAGGATGTTGAAGAATAGACATGTTTGAAATATTTATTATGCAATTATAAATTCTCTTCTATGGTTTAAAATTACAATTTATTAATTTTACATTCATTTCCATTAGTTTTGTACACAAGGACCTAAATGTTATAGTAATTAAGTCACATACTTGTAGTTACGCTGTTGCGGGTTGTGGAAGTATATAAATTAAATAGAATAGTGACTTATGTAATTATGGTATAAAGTTGATTTTTATCGATCAACACCCACCACTGAAGTGGAGCTCCCTATGACTTCCATAAGGTACTAGCTACTTTTCCTTTTCTTGCCATAAGAACGGAAGAAAGGGACTTTAACCATCATAGTTCTGTGTAAGGATAAAAGACATATTACTAAGAAAAAAGGAAGCACACTAATGAGGAAAAAGGAAAATTATTAAACATAAAAATAAAAATATTTTTATATTATCTTAATGAATTGTATATATCTAATAATAATAAAATTATAATAAATGCTAATCCACTATCAAATAACTTTATTATTGTAATATAAAATAACTTCATTAATTATACCTCTAGAAAAAATATATAATTAAATTTTTAACCTTTTTAAAAATAAAAAAATATATCTATTTTCTAATATGGCACTCCCTATAATCTCCATAAGGCACTATTTTTCTTTAATGATATAGATAAAGAGAGAATTAAGCACCACAATAGATACATAGTAATGTAACTAATGTATAGAGTTAATAATCATAATTCTCTCAAATGGGTAGCAATGCTTATCACTTCCATTCTCTTTTACAAAATTAAAAAAAGATAAAAAAAAAAAAAATCAATTAAACTCTTAATATATATGTACACAATAATAATTATGCCAATATTATTCTATTATGATAGCAAATATGATTGAGCTCGTAAAGTTAATGGTAAAAATCATCCCTAATTTAAGTATTTAAAATCTTCTTTTCATTTAATATACTTTGGGAATCCGTACAATTTATATAAATAATTTTTATTTTTATTTTTTGGGTAAAAAAAATTTGTATATTATTATTATTACAAAGGAAAGGATAAGCAAGGATTCCGCCATGCACTTTCCTCATTGAGTAGGTGAACTTTTGTTTCTTTTCTACGAAGGGATAGACTGTTTAAGGATGAACACTCCTTCCTTTGTTTAAGACCTTATTAACTTCAACAAACCCTCTTCCCCGTCTTCGTAGGCCTAAGATTGCATTCGTGTTCACTTGATCAAGTGCTCATTCTTGCAAGCAGGATGAATCATGTTTGTCAAACTTAGATGCTAAATTTAGGCAAAACTTAAGTTAAATAGTTTTTATTTCAGATTATTTTTAAATAAAAAGATTTGATCAGTCAAATAGTATCAGATCAGTAGCACATCACTGTTATTTTTCAAACTACTTGTGATCAAAGGGGTTCAATCGTCATGTGTAGCACTGTTATGACCCGTAAAAGATAGATTTAATCGAAAATAGTAAAGAAGTTATTCTAAAATAGAGAATCTTTTTTTTAATGTTTTTAAACCCGTAATTAAAATTTGCATAATACTGTCTAGATATTTCTTTCCTTAGACCAGATAATATGGAAGTTTTGACACTGGATACGCTCTTTATAGTTTTGTATGGACTAATTTTATGTGGTAAAGAAATTTACTTCCTTTTTTTAAAAAAAAATAGATATTTAACCATATGTCAGGTTCATTTTAACACAAAGCAACCTTGATGGAGATATATATATATATCTCTAATTCATCTAACTAGAAAAGGGTGAGTAAAAGGTTCTGCACCTAATCCTATACCTTTTTTTAAGGTAGCAATTTTCTTAAAATAAATGACCACGTCGACATGACATTTTAGTATGCGTAGCCCCCCCAAAAAAAAAAAAACCCTCTTGTAATAGGAGTTTTTACTTATTTACTCTCTCTGATTCAATTGTTTTATGGTAACAATTGGGGGGGGGGGTGTGGTGCAATCAAAAATGTGGTCAATGCCCCAAACCAAAGCAGCCATATATTAAAGCATTAGCCACTATGGACAGTGAGAAACCAAGTAATGAAGATCTGAAAGGTATCTTATGGCAAAGCCATGGAGGTGATCAAGTACGTTGTAGACTTGGAGGCTTTGAAGCCTAAGCTAAGAATATAAAGCACCAATTACCAATTAAAAAATACATTGAACACAAACAAAAATATATTAATATATATGTTAAAATTGAAATCGGCAATTTTTCTTTTTCTTTTTCTTTTTATAAAAAATAAAATGATTCTCTCTTTTCCATCAGCATATACATTGTGAATTCAAGACTAAGATAACCTAAAACTATGTGATAGATTTCCCAATGTTCACTAGGTTGACTCAAAGCTAATACTTCTGACAAGCTAATACATATATATATATATATATATATATATATATATATATATATTATAATAAAGTTTGTGCTCCTTAAAATAGGAGAAATATTGGGGAATCAAATGGTTCAATGCTCATGATTGTAATTATTGCCATTCTCAACATTAATTAATTTAATAATATATTTTTCAATCATGCAACCCAATGGGGCCTAGCAACAATCGCATCAGATGATTAAACAAAAAAAGAAATTGTTGGTAGTTGGTGGCAGGCAAAACAATGTGGAAGTCATGGCTGCCTGCTTCATATATACATATATATTTTTTTTAAAAATATTGTGCAAAAATTGTTGTTTTGACATGGTAAGCATAAATTTGGACCAAATTATAAAAGACTAGTGATTGATATGCTGCTTCTCCGGCCAAGCTCTATCACACAATTTTGAATGTCTGTCTCTTATCTCTGGTATGGGTATCTAATAATTGCAATTTTATCAGAGAAAATGAAACCACGCCAACTAGCTACGGCCTATTATTTGTCTTTTCCATTCTACGTTGACAGTTAATATATATATATATATTTTTTCCTTTTGAGAAATGAAAAATGTGTTTATATTTTTATTCTCTTTATAAAGCTTCACGAGTAAAAGTAAATAGGTTAAAATCTCATTCTCGATGACCTTACATAGAACACATTAACTTGGAAACAATAGGTCTATAAACTCCTCTAATTATCGAGATCTTGGGAATGGAAAAATAAGAGCCAGCTTACCAGATTTATCAAATTTTTAGATATCGATACGCAAATAAAAAATACATTAGTATGGTTAGTGAATTAAAGTCTTATGGTCTTTCAAAAATAAACTGATCCGAAAAAATTCCATGCGTTCGTGGTGGCCCAAGATTGTTCTCAAATTATGGGCTGAACTACAAATAATACCCCTTGTGGGCTCAAGAGTTTGTGGTATCTCTTTCCTGTATAATACCCTTTGTGGGCTCAAGAGTTCGTGGTATCTCTTTCCTGTTCATAACCTTGTTCTTCTTGATGTTAGGAATCCACAAATGACTGCGTAGAGTACTAGGACTAGGTTGAGTCAATCCCGATTAAGGTTTGAAGACTCGAGATTTGAAAGATTGACTGGATCAATTAAGACAATAACAAAGGATCCTAAGTTGAGAAGGAGCCGCAGCAATTTTTCTGGGTAAAATCACCAGACAGACAACCTCATCCTTCCTCTCAAATCTCTCCATCTTTCTCTCCCTTATTCTCTTCTTTCTTTTTCTTGTTCTTGTCGATGGTGAAGAACAGATATCAAGACAGCTTGGGTCTTGGTATTTGGAAAACAAAGGAGCTTAATTCAGGAATTAAACTCAAAAAATCAATCGTCACATCCTAATCACTTTTCCATGAATTAAGCTCCTGATAATCACTTTCAGACATATTCCCAAGCACCCAGGCATTGAGTCATTGAGTCCCATTCTAAGCAAGAATCATCCCAAGAACCGGGTACCAAATTGCTTGCCATCTGGTCAGACCGAAACACATTTGATAATCAATGAGTGATCTAATCTATCAGCTACAAAAATTTATCATAAGGAAAAGCGAATTGCCATCAAGATAATGCACCACTCGACCACTGAAATTCTAATTAGCCCAACAAGAAATTCTAATGGTGCGGTATTAAACACAACAAAAAAAAAAGAGATAGATTCATACCGTCCACATTTAACATAGGAAATGGGCAAAAAATTATATAGAGAGAGCTGTAGTTAAAAAAACTTACATCTATAGTATTATAGACAGTTTCAAAGATTTAACTATAAAAATCGCTGAGTAGTAGACGCAAACTCAAAACAAAACCATCATTCGAAAACCCAAAATTAGCGATTTCTTGATCCAAACGTTAGCAATTTTTCAAAAAATTCAAATTCTATGTATTCAAAATCAAATTAATAGAAAAAATATAACTGAAAGAGATTAAATGTGATAAAAAATAAAAGAAATTTGAATTAGATTGCATTTGATCGGATTTTGATGACTCATTTAAGTCTCCATATAATTAATCATTGTTTTTATGTTTTGAATATTCAATTATCTTCCCATAATATCCGATAATAATTTAGGGTAACGATTATAGAGTTTTAATAACTTTTTGATGGTTGAGAGTTTATATAAACCTTATTAGTACATTGGGTCTTTAAATTCAAATTTCATAACTCCATACCATCTATTGAGTGAGATTGAAAGTTTAAAAATCTTGTGGATGTTTCAAGGAATATTTTGGTGTTTTTACAATTGCCAGAAATAAAGGAGAAAAGTATAACCAGAGATAACCTTAAGTCTCCTTTTTTCACTTTAGTTTTATTTTAACTCAATTTTTATATTAGAAACATACATCAAAACCGATACGCATTGATACCAATTTTATTTTAACTTATATATTTTTATTGATGAAATTTTAAAAGTTTCCTAATCAGACCTTTTCTAAGGTAGTCCAAGATAATTATTATTTGAAAAATAGATTGTACATGAGATTTCGTACAATTTAGTGCTTTCAGAATTTAAAATTGACTTTTTTTAAGTTTGCCGATTGTTTTCTGGTATTCAGTTCCATCAGAATTAACAGCACCCAGATTGGGACGCTTGCATCTTTTTTCGGGTGAAGAAGTCCAAATGAATAGTGTCAGTGATAATGCGTTAAAATCGTCGGCATGTGTGAACAATTAATGTCTTCCTTGAATATTCAACATAGAAACGCGTGTACCATAACAAATTAATTAAAGGTCCTGAACATATGAATTCACACCATTCGATTTTTCTCGAAAGAGAGTTTTGAAGGAAAAAAAAAATAATCAAAAGAAATAAAAAAATAAAGAAAAATCATATTGTTTTGGAAGTTTTATGAGAAAAAAAATTTATTAGAAATAATAAATTTTATTTTTAATTTTTAAAGGATAAATTTAGTATATGTATGAAACAACTTTTTTTTTCATTTTCATTTTCTTTTTTTTTTCTTTTCACTTTTAAAAAGAAAATTTTTAATATTAAAAATCAATCAATTTCCTTCATTTTCTTTCCACATAAAACTTCCAAACAAAAAAAAGTAATTTTTTCTCCTAATTTTTTTTTTCTTTTCAAATCTTTCATTCAAATATACTGTAAAAGAGGGTAAACACTACAAAAAAAAAAAGAATTCAGCGACGAAATTTTGCAACGAAAAATATTCGTCGCAAATCTGTTACAAATTTAGCGACAAAAATAAATTTTGTCGCTAATTAGCCACGAATTTAGAAACAAAAAAGTATTCGTCGCAAATTTCGCAACAAAAAATATTTTCGTTACAAATTTCGTCGCAAATTTGTGACGAAAATTTTTTGATGTAAAATTCGTTGCAAATTTGCGACGAAATAATAAATTCGTTGCTAAATTTCCAAAGAATCCTAAAATCCGTCGCTAAATTTGTGACGAATTTATAATTCGTCCCAAAATTTGCGACAAATTTGTCAATTCGTCCCTAATTTAGGGACGAATTTCTTTTTCGTCCCTGAATCAGGGACGAATTTTGTTTTTCGTCCCCCGAATCGGGGGACAAATTTGTTTTTCGGTCCCGAATCGGGGACGAATTTTCTTTTTCGTCCCGATTCGGGGACTAATTTTTCGTCCCTTTTTTCGTCCCGAAACAGGGACGAATTTTTTTTTCGTCCCTGATTCAGGGACGAATTTTTTTTCGGTAGGGACGAATTTTTTTTTGCGTATACTTCACAAACAAATGGGAGGTTGGCGGATATCTTCATTGGATGAACCATGCACGTCATTAAATTAACATTCACCACTGTTTTAATTTTGCATAGAATAGAAATGATAAAATTTTCATAATTGTTCACGATTTTTAATGATTTAGGAATTCTTTTTAATATATATGTTAACAGAGTGGTCGAATCTCTATCAATGAAAGTAAGAAGGTTTGTTATGAATTATACAACCACCCAGCACATAGCATGCGTTTGATTTCTATATAATTTCCCTCTTAACCTGTGCTTCAAGCTAAATGAAGAGTTGATTTCCACTTCTAATTTTTGTTATTTAAAGTTTTAAAAAAAATTTGAAATTTAATCTAATTTTATAAAAAAATATAAATTTATAAATCAATAAAGAAGAAGATATTTGAAAGTAAACTCTACATAATTTGTAAAGTTCTAAAAAATTTATTTTCCATTGCCGTACAATAATCAAATTGTGTCATATTTAAACGTGAAGGGTTATTAAAATTAAAGTAGGATTCACCGTGATAGCCTTTTTAGGTAAGTATGCTCCTACACCATCCCATATAATATTAACAGATTTTATAATTTTGATCGAAAAATATTTATAATCTTTATAACAATGCCAAATATCAAATCTTTCTCCACCAAAAAATATTTATAGTTTTACTTATATTAGTTCGCGTGATAGATTGAAAACTTGGAATATCATACCACTTATTGTAAATTATTTTTATTTTTATTTTTAAAAATAAAAAAGCTATCTGATTTAAATTTTTTTTTAATTTTTATTTTTGTCCCTGAGTCAGGGACGAAGTTTTCGTCCCAAAATTCGTCCCTGAATCAGGGACGAATTTTATTTTCGTCCCTGAATTAGCGACGAATTAATTTTTCGTCCCTAAATTTGCGATGAATTCGTCAATTCGTCCCTAAATTTGGGACGAATTTTTTTTTCGTCCCTGAATCAGGGATGAAAAAAATTTTCGTCCCAGAATCAGGGACGAATTGTTATCGTCCCTAAAATCTATACTTCGCTCTCTCTCACTCTCACTCTGTCTCTCGCTCTCTCTCACTCTCACTCTCACTCTCCCTCTGTCTCTCGCTCTCTCTCTCACTCTCACTCTCACTCTCACTCTGTCTCTCGCTCTCTCCCTCAGTGGTTCTGCGAAGGGATGGCGGAAGGGATGCCGGATCTGCGATGGTGATCGGTAATCTCTCTCCCTCTTTCTCTCTCTCTCTCTCTCTCGGCCGCAGTCGTAGAAGCCGATCCGGCGGCCGAGCCGCCGGATCCGCCCTTCGCGGGCCAACCGCGGGCCGCCGCCCCCGCGCTACCCGACTCGCGCAGGGGCCGCCGCCCCGCGGCCGGCCGCCCGCGGCAAGGGGACGCCGCCCCTTCGCGGGCCAGCCGCGGCAAGGGGCCGCCGCCCCTGCGTGGCCCAGCCGCGCGCAGGGGCCGCTGGCCCCTGCGCTTCCCAGCCTCGAGCAGGGGCGCGGCCCCTGCGCTACCCAGACTCGCGCAGGGGCCACTGGCCCCTGCGCTGGCCAGCCTCGCGCAGGGGCCACTGGCCCTTAATCAATCTGTCCCTTATGCTGAGAATATTTTTGGCATTCCTTGGGGAAATCTAAGATTTTGAAGAGTATGATGCCTTTTTCTAGTGTTCCTAGTTCTGTTTTTGAGTGTATATGTTTTTTCTTGCTCCTATGTGAAAAATTGGTCTTCCTTGGCTAAACTTTATGGTGGTCTTATGATTTGTATTGTCTTTTTTGTTTAATGAACTTGTAGAGATGGTTTCCTTGACTATCACAATTATTTTAAATAATTTGGAGAATTGGTTTTTAAACAACCATTTTCATTTGCAGGAGTTGGAGCAGAAGAGAAAGGAGAGGGCTCAAGTACGTTACGAAAGGAAAAAGCAGCTGACAAAATTAAGGGCTAAGGCTGAAAAGGTTGCAGAGGAGAAACTTGGCTCCCAATTAGATATCCTTGCTCCTGTCAAGTACTGAGGTTCTAGACAGTAGTAGTTTCTTAAAATTTTGTGGGATCATGTGATGTTTGGACTTTTAGGGTCAATGCCTATTTAAAGAATCAGAACCCAGAGATGGTGATGAAGGTGATGATTTCTTCGGTGATGATGATGATGATGATGAGGATGATGGTGGTGGAGGTCATACTTAAGATTGTGTACTGTTATTTGACTTACATTTTGATACTCGTTATATTTATTTTCTTGGTTATGTATGGTTATTGATATTTTATCATTTAGACTTGATGTTGATTTTATCTTTGATATTATTATTATGATTTCTTGTTGAATTTTTAATTTATTGATTTTATTGAATAGTTAGCTATATTTATGAGTATAGATGCCTGAAATTTGATATTAAAAACGATTTGAATGATTAGTTATTGATTAGGTTAGATGAGCAGGTATAAAAACAAGTTATATAGGAAAAAATGATCCAAATATATCAATAAAATTTTTAATTGTCGCAAAAATACATATTTGCCGTTAGCTACGAATTTTGCAACGAAAAAATGATTCGTCGCAAATCTGCGACGAAAATGTATTCGTCGCAGATCTGCGACGAAAATCATGTTCGTCGAAGATCGGCGACGAATCCTATTTTCGTCGCAAATTTGCGACGAAGTTAATTTTCGTCGTAAATCTGCGACGAATACATTTTCGTCACAAATTTGCGACGAATCCTATTTTTGTCGCAAATCTGTGACAAAACCTAATTCGTTGCAAATTTATGACGAAATTTTTTTTTGTGGCTAAATTCGTTGCAAATTTGCGACGAATTTTGCGACAAAAAAATTTTTGTGGGAAATTTTTGCGACAAAAAATTAGTTTTTCGTCCCAAAAATTTGCGACGACTTATTAGGGACGAAAAAAAATTTGTCACAAAATTCTTCGCAAATTTGTTTTGGGACGAATTTTTCTTACGAATTTGTCGCAAATTTTGTTGCAAATTTATGATTTTTTTTGTAGTGAAAGCATTGGGCTGAGCTACCGCCGAAATGGATTTATCAACAATTTGTGAATGGACCCTCCATTATTGACTAATTTTTATGGGTCATGGTACATTTTAGTAATTTTATTTTTGGGCTTTATTTAAAAAAATAATGCATAATTTTTTTTTTAAAAAAAATTTGTACACATGTGCAAAATATATGTATATTTCAAATGCATGAAAAATTTTTAAAATACTTTTTTGGGCAGAAAAATTTTTAAAAAATTTTCAAAAATTTTCAAAATATCTTCTAAGACTAAATTTTGAAAAATTATGCATAAAATTGATGTTGAGCATAATTTTGTACATAAGGGGAGAGACAAAATTAACAAAATACATTAAATAATTTGGTTGCATTTTTATATTAAAATTTTATCTACTTTAACATGACAAAATTAGGTAACATTATTATTCTGGTGATTAATATAATTTTTAAAATTAATTAGGGTTTAGATACAGTAGTTTCAATTAAGTAAGAAATTATGTATAAATGCATGATCACATTAAGAATTCTTGAAGCGATGAAAATATGTATAAAGATATGATCACATTATGGAAAATTATTTTTATATAATAAATTTTATTTCATAGAAAATTTTGTTGCATAAAATAATATAATTGACGATAAGATTATAAGATAACTATTTTCATATAGTAATTTATCTAATTTAAGGTCACATTTTCTATAAAATACTAGATGCGTGGTTGATTTAGCACATGTTTAGGAAGATTCTGTAAAAAAAAAAAAGGAATAAATTTAAGATTGGTTGATTTTTAAGTGGTCCCATATAACTCATTATCTACTTGAAAACATATTTGGTGCATTAGTGAGTTAATCTTATAGGACCTAATAGAAAAAGATAAAGTGACTAGTGACAAATTAACTATATGATAATTTTTTAATTAATCCACAGGCATTAGAGAACGAGATAATTTTAAAAATCTTATCATAAAGTTAAATAAATCTAATATAATTACAAATTTAATTCACAAATAATTTCTATGTCATAGATTTATTTTCATATTTTCGCATTGATAGACAAATATTAAATGTCTCATATATAGTTGATAAATATATTTATTTATTTTACAGTATTCCAAAACATAAATTTGAAATCTAATTTTTCTCAATTTGAATGGAGAGATTTATAAGGAGTAGAGGGAAATAGTCTTTTTTTATCTAGAATGTTTAAACATTGACTATACTATCCGGAAATACTAGCCAGCTCCAATAACCGATACTAGTCCTACAACAAAAATGGTTCTTTATGAATAGTGGGAATGATTAATCGTTTAAATACCATATTCAAAAAAAGCAAAATTTTAGTTGGTTTTCATGACTCATTCAATCAATATACCAATGTTCATGCTTTTCTTAAAACTATAAATGAATAATTTGCAGTATCAGAGAAATTTTTGTCCAATACCCTCATTATGCAGTTCTCTTCCATGTGACTTACTACTATCTAAAGTTTGTGCGGGACATAGCAACTCAGTTAAAAACCCTAAAGGTTGAGATGTCCGAATCTTTTCTCGTACACTTTGTTCTGAACTCTCTCCTACAATTCTACGATCCTTTTAAGATGTCCCACAACACATATAAAGAGAAATTGTCCATCAATAAGTTGATGGCCAAGTGTGTGCTAGAGGAAGGAAGACTACTGATGGAGATGAAGTGGGGTTCTATAAGTGCATATGTGGCAGTATAAGGCAAGAAGAAGGGTAAGTTCAAACCGAACCGAAAGGACATAAAACTGAAAGCGGATATAAGGAAAGAGTTCAAGTGTTTCTTTTGTAAAAGGAATGGATATATGAAGTAGGATTGTGTCAAGTACAAGCGGTATCTTGAGAATAAAAGTATGAAAATTTTATTAATTTGTTATGAATCTTATATGACTGAGATTTCTTATGACACATGGTGGATTGATTCTGGTTATACTATCCACATTACGAATGTATTGTAGGGTTTGCAAAATCTAATGAAACTAGTGAACTGTGAACAATTCATCTATTCGGGTAATAAGTTGAACTAATGGGGACATTAGCAATTGCGAGCTCATTCTGGTCAGCGAACATGTCTTGAAATTGAAGATAATGTTTTATGTATTTAAGTTTTCTAAGAAATTAATTTCTATTTTAAAACTTGTACAATTCAATTATTTTTTCTAATTTAGTAATAAAATGATATTATTTTTTAGTTCAAATATCGTTGGTTATACTTTATTATTGGATGAATTGTACAATATTAATTTACAAGACAATACTTATATGAATATAATACATATAGGAGTTAAAAGAAATATTATAGAAGAAAAGTCTTTTATGTTGTGATACCAAAAATTAGGACACATCTTCATAAAATGATAGAAAAGTTGGTAAAAGATGAAGTATTTGATAATTTAGATTTTAACAATTTTGAAACTTGTGTGGATTGTATTGAGGGAAAACAAACCAATATGACTCAAAAAGGTGCCAGGAAGAGTTTAAAATTACTTGAAATCATACATACAGACATTTATACTCTAGGTATAGATTTGTATGGTCATAGTTAGTTCATTTCATTTATAAATGACTACTCACAATATATGTATCTCTATATCCTTCACTCTAGGGACGAGACGTTGGATGTTTTTAAAATTTTCAAGACAAAAGTAGAGAAACAATGTGGTAAGCAATGTGGGGAATACTATGGAATGTATACAAAGGATAGATAAACACCGGATTTATTTGCAAAATTTATTTAGAAAAATGAGATTGTTGCCCAATATACTATGATTGGTTCACTTGACCAAAATAGGGTAGTTTAAAGAAGGAACAAGATTTTACTTGATATGGTTAGAAACTTGATCGTTTGCTTTAAACTGTCTAATTTCTTGTGAATTGAAACTCTCAGGACGGCAATATACATTATATACAGGATTTCAACCAAAATTGTAGTCAAAACTCTCTTCAAGTTATTTAAAAGTTAGAAACCTAGTTCAAGATATGTATGCATTTGGAGTTGTCTTATTGAGATAAGGGTCTACAATCTATGAGAAAAGAAATTAGACCCAAGAACCGTGAATGGATAATTTGTCAGTTATGTTGATAAGCCCAAGGGATATCGATTTTATTATTCATCTTACCACACTAGATTTATAGAATCTAGAAATACTAGATTTTTAAATAATAAGTCAATCAATGGGAGGTATTACTTTCTGGACTTAATTCCTAAAAGGGACGCATTGAGTATCCTATCAAGTTCAAATACCAAGTTAGTTGTCATCCAAAATGACTCTCAAGTGCCTATAAATATAAACAGAACATGGATGATAGCCAAGAAATTCTCTAAACAACTGACCAAGATCAAGTTAGTCAACTTTCTTCTACTGAGAATGTTGAACCAACATTAAGGAGATTTACTCGAGAAAGAAGGTTAATTATATCTGATGACTATGTGATATATCTTCAAAAGTCTAACTATAACGTCGGAACTATAGAGGATTTAAAAACGTTTTTAGAAGCTGTGATCTCTAAGAATTCGAAGTTATGGTTGAACGCCATTAAAGATGAGATGAACTCTAAGAGGAGTAACGGAGTATGTGATCTTGTAGAGTTACTAAATGGGATAAAATATATCGAATGTAAATGAGTCTTCCAGATTAAAACTAACTCATTAGGCAATACTGAGAAATACAAAACCAGAATCGTTGCTAAAGGGTTTACCCAAAAGGAAGGAATTGACTACTCAGAGACATTTTTTTCAGTGTCTAAGAAAGATTTCGTTCATATCATACTGACACTTATTACATATTTGGACCTAAAGTTAAAAGAACTGAATATAAAAATAGTTTTTCTTAATATAGAACTATATGATGAGGTTTACATATGTTAACTTGAAGGATTCTCTTCTAATGATAGTGAGCATTTGGTGTGCAAAGTCAAGAAATCTATATATGGACTGAAACATGCCTCCCACTAGTGGTACTTGAAATTCTACAGTATAGTTACTTCATTCGATTTTGAAGAGAATATTATGAATCAATGCATATACTTTAAAGTCAATAAGAGTAAGGTTAGTTTCTTTGTCTTGTATGTGGATGACATACTTGTCACAAATGATAAGGGAATGCTGCATGAGGTGAAACAGTTTTTATCTAAAAACTTTGAAATAAAAGATTTAGATGATACATCTTATGTCAACGGTATAAAAATATATCAAGATAGATTCCATAAAGTTTTGGAACTATCTCAAGAGATCTATATCAACAAAGTATTTAAAAGATATAGAATGAAGAACTATTCACTAAATATAACTCTAATTGTCAAAAGTGATAGTTTCAATTTGGATCGATGCCCTAAAATAGAATTAGAAATAAATAAATGGCTAACATCTCATATGCTTTTGTTGTTGGAAATCTCATGTATGATAGTTCTATACAAGATATGATATAACGTATATTTTGGGATGTTGGGTAGATATCAAAGTAACTCAAATTTAGAACATTGAAATGCTGTAAAGAAGGTGTTAAGGTATCTACAAGATACTAAGAAGCATATACTTATATACAAAAGAACTAACAGTATGAAAGTAGTCAGATACTCGAATTCGAATTTTGTCGATTGTGTTAATTCATAGAAATCAAAATTGGGTTACATTTTCATGATGGTAGGTAGAGCTGTATTGTGGAGGAGTGCTAAACAGATATTGACTGCGACATCTATCATGAAAGCTAAGTTCATGATATGTTTTGAGACTACGTCACACGTGGTGTGACTCAAGAGTTTCATATCCAGGTTTATGGTTTTAGATTCTACACCTAGACCAATATATATATTTTGTGACAATTCAGCTGCTACATTTTTTGTTAAAAAAAATAAGAGTGATAGTCAAAATAACCACATCGACTAAATTATTTAGTGATTAGGAAAAAAATGTTGAACAATAAAGTTTTAATTGTACTAATTTTATGTTGGTTGATTTCTTGACCAAAAGTATGCCACCAAGTAGGTTTAGAGATTATTTTGTAAATATGAGTTTATTGGCTTATTTAAATGAGATTCAAAGTTAAATTTTCTTGATAAAGTTGTACACACATTTTTGTTTTCAGATAAATTCATCGACCTTGAATCCCGAATAAACGTAGAGTTTATTTATAAAATAAATATTACCATAAAGTTAGAAAATAGAATATATTGTGATACACGAAAGATAATACTTGCTTTTAGAGAACTTATCGTCATGACTCATGTACTCTATTTTTATAAGGAATTGACTTAGTTTTGATTTCAAATCGGTTTGTTAGGAAAAATGGGAGAATATTATGAATTTTTCAAAAAATTCAAATTTCATACATTCAACGCATTCAAAATCAAGTTAATGGGAAAAATATAACTAACAGAGATTAAAAATGATAAAAAATGAAAGGAATTTGAAATGGATTGTATTTGTCTGTATTTCGGTGGCCCATTCAAACCTTCACATAATTGATCATTATTTTTCCATTTTAAATATTTAATTGTCTTTCCATAACGTTTAACAATTATTTAGGATGACAATTATAAGATTTCAATGGATTTTTTATGGTTGAAAAGCTACATAAATCCCTTGCTAGCGCGTTTGGTCCCTAAATCTAAATTTCATAACTCTACAATATCAATTGAGTGAAATTGAAGGTTTAGAAGTTTTGTGTATATTCCAAAGAATATTTTGGAGTTTTAACTGTCGCTGGAAGTGAAGGAGAAAAGTATGATAAAAAATAACTCTAAATCTATTTTTTTTGCTTCTACTTTATATTGTCTCAATTTTTTTTATTATAAATATGTATTAGACCTGTCATACATTCTAATATCACAAAGCTCAAATCGGATATCACATAACATCTCACAAGATTATCACTAGTATGAATTATATCCAAAAATAACCCCATCAATCATCATTTGGTACTCCATGATCGTTTAGGTTTGAAAGAAAAGAAAATAAGATTTTGTCAGAAAAGAAAAAATGATCTTGAGCTGAAACAAGGATCGAAATGAAACATTTGAGCAAAGTGGTAAAGGGAAGAGTACAAGTACAGGTATCAAGATGACAACATTTGAAGATAGGCATGTCCTTTATGAACAAATTTATCGGCTTGTACTCAAACAATAACCCACTCCCAGTTTATAGAGCTGACCTTTTGTTAACCAACAGATATAACAAAATTCTATTGATCCTTCTCTCTCTCTCCCTCCCCCTCTTACAACCACAGTAAATGTATGAGAAGTTTAACAGATGTAACGTATGAATTTTGTACTAGTATGACAAAATTTAGATACAACCAGAATGCCTCCTCTCCACTCTCATCCTCCCTCTTTTCAACCTCTCTCTATACTATCTCTCTTTCTCATTCTCTGTCTTTTTTTCCTTTCTCTTAGCTCACAAAAACATATTCTTAAACCTCAACTGTCGACAGTTGAATTCTTCAATTCCTCTATGGCTCTAAGAAGAATACCATTAACATCATCAGTAATTCAAAATTCCTACGTAGTAAACCCTCATGGGAAGACAAATGCAGTGATTTAAAATACAAGACATGCAAGCGCCAATTCGATCCTCTCTTTAATCACCCTCGCGTTTATCGCTTCCACACTTCCAATTTTGGTGGTATGTGTATATCCCCTTCTACTACTTCTAATTTTGGAACTTCAATTACCCTTTAAAAGTATCAAAACTTTGGTCTTTTATTTCAAAATTCAAAGAACTTTATGCTTCATCACCATAAGAATTTGATTATGCTAGAAAAATTCAATTGAAGATTCTCAGTAAAGATATTTATTTAGATTTGGTTTCTATTTATTTTCCTTTCATGATTGCGACACATAGTGTTGGAGGGCCTTTGATACACACATCTACGGATACCTCTAAATATGCGTTAGAGGAAAGTGTAACTCAACGAATCAGGATCGATCTATGGGTTTAGTACGTTGGGCTGAATGAAGTGGGGATACCACAATAGGGGTGACAGTTCATTGATATTGTCAAAAAGTGTTCTAGGATAAAACCTAACCTAACCTGCTCCAGGTAGCTCACTAAGGTGAACCAATTAAAGAACAAGAAACCTTACTATTTTATTAATCAAACTTGGTTTTTCATGATTGACAATGAATGTATATTTATACTCGTATATGCCTAAAGTCTTTAGCAGTAAACCTAGAAAATTGTGGCAATTAACAATAATTATTCCTAAAATTAAGAAACCTAATTGACAGATTTGAGGGTTGAAAATTTGACATTATTTCTTCCCTAATCAGCCACAATTATTACCTAAGAATTATATACCTAATTGCTAGATTTGACGGCTGAAAATTAGGTAATATTCTTCCCCAAAAGCTTACCAAATCTTTCCTAAAATAACTCTGCATGCTGGCCGAGAAAAAGGAAACAAATGTAGATGATTGCTTGTTATTTTATTTAAGACAGTTGAGTTTGAATTAATTGTATGAGCTTGTACTCTTCATCGGGCTTCTTGAAAGTAGACTGGATGTCCTTTAGGCTCCCAATTATAAATGATTATAGCTGCTTCTTAAATCTTTTGGCTCTTGATTTTGTGACTGGGCCCATTGGCAGACTTGGGCGCTTTATTGACTTGATATGATCTTGATCTTCATGGTAGGTGGCATCGGGGTCAGTATGTGTAGACGAAATAGAGTGGATGTCCTCATTATCTCCTCCCTCTTGAGAAGGATTTACCCTCAAATCTTCATCACCTACACATAAGGAGTCAAATCAGTAATATTGAAAGTGGGAGAAACTTTATACTTACCTCTTAAGTTCAACTTGTATGTATTGTCGTTGATGCGTTCGATCACTCGGAAAGGACCATCTCCTCGAGGATCCAATTTGCATTTTCATTGATTGAGAAATCACTCAGGTCTCAAGTGAAGCCATACCCAATCTCCAGGTTGAAAAACAACCTTGTGCCTCCCCTTGTTAGCCTTATTTGCAACTTGCTCATTCCTTTGCTCAATATTAGCACGAGCCTTTTCATGAATTCTTTTGACAAAACCAACTTTCTTTTGACCATCTAAATTCATCAATTCAAAAGAAAGGAGTGAGGATAACTCAAGAGGGGTTAAGGGGTTAAATCCATACACAATTTCAAAGGACGAAAATTTAGTAGTAGCATGCGTAGACCGATTGTATGAAAACTCTATATGAGGTATACATTCTTGCCAAGTCTTTAAATTCCTCTCTATTATGGATCTTAGCAAGTTACCTAAGGTACGGTTCACCATTTCAGTTTGTCCATCCATTTGTGGATGACAAGCAGTAGAAAACATAAGTTTAGTCCATAATTTGCTCCACAAACCTTTCCAAAAATAGTTAAGAAATTTGGCATCACGATCGGATATAATGGTTCTTGGCATGCTATGCAATCTAATTACTTCTTGAAAGAACAATTTGGCTATGTGGGCCGCATCATTAGTTTTTGCACAAAGAATGAAGTGAGCCATTTTTGAAAATCGATCAACTACAACAAAAATTGAATCTTTACCGCTCTTAGACCTAGGAAAATCCAATACAAAGTCCATAGAAATATTAATCCAAGGGCCTTCGGGAACGGGAAGGGGAGTGTATAAGCCATGGGGTCGAGTTTTAGACTTAGATTGTCTACATGCAATACACTGCTCGCACACCCTTTCAACATCTTTCCTCATTTTTGGTCAATAAAAATGCTCATACAAAGTGAATAAAGTTTTATTTTGATCAAAATATCCCATTAGTCCTCCTCCATGAGCTTCCCTAACAAGTAAGTCACTTATTGAGCTACGAGGAATGCACAACCTATTTTCCTTAAACAAAATCCATCTAACACATGAAATTTCTCAAAAACACCTTTGTCACATGCATGAAACACATCACCAAAATATGAATCTTGAAAATAAAGTTCTTTTAAGTGTTCAAATCCAAGAATTTTAGCATTCATGGTGGTCAAGAGATCATACCTTCGGAAAAGGGCATCAGCCACGACATTTTCTTTGCCTTTCTTGTATTGGATCACGTAGGGAAAAGACTATGAATTCTACCCACTTGGCGTGTCGCCTATTCAGCTTGGTTTGCCCCTTCAAATGCTTCAAGGTTTCATGGTCAGAGTGAATTACGAACTCCTTGGCATGTAGATAGTGCTGCTATATTTCAAGGGCTCTCACCAATGCCTAAAACTCTTTATCATATGTTGAACAGTTGAGAGTGGCATCATGAAGCTTCTCACTAAAATAGGTAATCGGTCATCCTCCTTGCATTAAAACGGCTCCAATCCATGTACCTGATACATCACATTGAATTTCAAAGGTGTTAGAAAAATCGGGAACAACTAAGACTGGAGCATTAGTTAACTTCTCCTTGAGCACTTGAAAGGCTTGTTCTTGAGCTTCTCCCCATTTAAAAATCTTATCATTTTTGTTGATTTCAGTTAGTGGTACTGTAATAGTGCTAAAGTCCTTCACAAAACGCCGGTAGAAACTAGCCAACCCGTGGAAACTTCTTACTTGGCTAGCATTGCAAGGTGTAGGCCATTCTTAGATTGCTCGTATCTTTTCCTCACTACATGTATGCTCTGTGAACTAATCACAAATCTAAGAAACAAGAGCTTATCCTGGCAAAACACACAATTCTTAAAATTTGCATACAAACGCTTTTTTCGAAGAATTTTAAAAATTTCCTTTAAATGCTGAATATGGTCTTGCATATTATGGCTATACACAAATATATAATCAAAATACATAACAACAAATTTTCCTATAAAAGGTCTCAAAATATGATTCATTAGATGCATAAAAGTGGCTAGAGCATTTGTAAGCCCAAATGGCATAACTAGCCACTCATAAAGACCTTGCTTGGTTTTGAAGGATATTTTCCATTCATCACCCTCTTTTATTCTTATTTGATGATACCCATTTTTAAGATCAATTTTAGAAAATACAATAGCACCACTAATTTCATTAAGCATGTCATCGAGACGGGGCATGGGATGATGATACTTTACCGTGATGTTGTTGATAGTGCGACAATCCACACACATTCGTCATGATCTATCCTTCTTTGGTACTAAAAGTACTAGCACGGCACACGGACTCAAGCTTTCACGCATATATCTCTTGGCTAAAAGCTTTTCCACCTGTCTTTGAAACTCCTTAGACTCCTCAAGATTAGTTCTATAGGCTGGACGATTTGACAACGGTGCACCGGGAATCAAGTCAATATGATGCTTAATACCACGAAACGGTGGCAAGCCAGAGGGAATTTCTTCTGGGAACACGTCCTGGTAATCCTGCAAAAGAGGAACAACACTAGAAAGTAAGGAAATATTTGACTCATTAGTGTTAAACAGTGTCTCGTTATAGTTCAAAAGAAAAACTTCCCTCTTATTCATCAGGGCCTTTTGCACTTCTTGGGCTTTCATAAAAAATTTGGTTTTCTTCTTTTCTTCCTTGTGTTTCTTAGACTTTGTTTGAGACTTGTCCTTGCTTCTTAAGCCTTTTGCATCTTGATCAAATCTTCATGAATTTGACGTGGTGTCAAAGGAGTGAGAGTGTAGGTCTTATGGTTGTGCAAAACTGTGTATTTGTTGGTACGCCCATTAAAATTTACTTCTCTATCAAATTGTCATGGCCTTCCTAGAAGTAGGTGTCCGGCCTCCATAGGTACTACGTCACACAAAATCTCGTCTTCATACCTCCCAATTTTGAAAGATACACAAACTTGCTCAGAGATGCCTATCCCTTCATCATGATTTAACCATTGAAGTTTGTATGGATGTGGGTGTTTGGTGGTTGGAAGCTCCAATTTCTGCACCATACAAGAGCTCGCGACATTGGTAAATGATCCAGTATCATTAATAACAAGACAAGCCTTATCCTTGACACGACAACGGGTGTAGAAAATATTTTCTCGTTGCTTATCTTCTTCACTCTTGGGCTGCATTCTTAGAGCTTTCCAGGTGACTAGTATTTCTCTCGTTTCAGCCTCCTCATCTTGTTCACTTTCGGACGAGCTGCTGGCATTCTCATCTTTAATCTCTTCATCAGACTCGTAACTGCCATCTTCCTTGATAAGGATATTCCTGGTGTTTGGATAATCACGAGCAATATGTCTTCTCCCATGACACTTGAAACATTTAATGTCTCGGGATCTTGGTGGAGTCTTTCCTGCATCCTTTTTAGATATCTCTACTGGTTTTAGGGTGTTGGACTTAGGTGTGTTGAATTTGATCTCCATCTTGCTCTTACCCCTGTCTTCGTGTCTAGAGGAGGAGCCTCTCCAAGATGAATGTGAGGTGATACGGATGCTCTTCTTCTTCTTGATATGCTCTTCTACCTTAACTACAAAATGTACCAATTCTTGCAGAGTGTTATATTGATAAAATTCAACTTTAAGAGAAATATCAAAATTCAAACCTCCCAAAAATTAAGCTTTCATGGCTCCCTCATCTTCCACCATACCGATGCGTGTCATGAGACGCACCATCTCTGTGCGATACTCCTCTACGTTCTACTTCCTTGCTTGAGATTTTACAGTTGGTTGTGTAGTTGTTGAGTGTGGTAAGGCGGCACAAACCTGCTTCTCATGATGTTCTTCATCTCGGTCCAAGATCGAATTGGTGGCAAGCGTGTTCTTTCTCTAGAAACGATGATTTGATCCCACCACACCATAGCAAAGTCCTGAAGTTGGGCAACTGCAATCCTCATTCTTCTTTCATCATTGTAGTCATAGCAAAGAAAGGTTGAATCTATGCGTGCCTCCCAATCTAAATAGGCCTCTAGGTCTGATTTTCCCACAAAAGTAGGGAATTTAAGTTTCAGATCTCCTCTTTGCATGCTTCAGGTCCATTCTTGCCTAGGAGTCTCTTGATAAAAATATCTATTGTCTTCTACCCCAGTGGTTTGTTCATCTTCCCCGTAAGCTTCGTGGGGTTCATTTGAAAATCGTCCCCTTGTGGCAGGCATAGGATGTGTAGGCGTGCGCTGTGTAGCCTCTAATTAGTCGAGTCTTTGAAGAATTTGTTGCAACACTTGACTCATTGCATTGAATTGAAATCTTGGATCTGGGCCATTTGTTTCACCTTGATTATACTCATTGTTGTCCATGATTTTTTTTTTTTTTTTTTTTTTTTTTTTTTTTTTTTTTTTTTTACAAAAAAGTGGTTAATACAAAAAAATGGACCTCACCAAAGAATCAATCTCACACATGTTTCACTCAAAAATGTTTTCACTCTTTGTTTTTACTACTCGTGTTTTTCACTCTTTAAAGGCTTTTATCACCCTGATGTTCTCACCTCTCAAGCCTCTTTCCACTCAAAAGTTCTTTAAAGAGGTTAAGATTTCACACTAAAAAACACATTTTGGATTATGCTAGTTGAGTGGTCTACAACTAAGCAACGTGTCCAATTTGAAAACAAAAGGGAAAGATCAGATAAGGTGGTCTGACTGAATAAAATTTAAAAGGATGAGTAGGGTAGCAGGAAATATGGTTTCAAACAAGAGATTTTTTTTTTTTTTTTTTTTTTTTTTTAAATTCCACGAGATGCTATTTGGTTGGCTTAAAAGAAATTGGGTTTTGTAAAGGAGACCACTTGAGAATTTTCAAAGAAAGTCAATGGGTGAAGGTAGAATAAATTCAGAGTTTATAAAAATCAATAAGCTACACCCAACGCATATGTGGAGGACCCTAAGAGAGAGCGCAGAACCTGAAAATTGGCTAGATATTTGATGACAAATACTAGTATCCTTTGCTATAGCAATATATATATATATATATTTTAAACACAATATTTTGAGCCCCAAATTTGCTATAGCAAAATTTTCTTCTTCTCTCTTTTTTTTTTTTTTTTTTTAGCTTGCAGAACGAAGAAGCTTTTTTTTTATTCTGCAGAGATAGAGAAACTTTTTTTTTTTAACGGCAACAAGAAACAAAGATGACGACTATAAAGACAATGATGGCAGTACTAACTAAGAATAAGAGCAAGCAACGAAATTAATAGGGATATACGACCAACCTCTAGCCAAGCTCTGATACCAAAAGATGATACACGTCTCTACGAATACCTCCAAATATGCGTGAAAGGAAAGTGTAACTCAATGAATCAGGATCAATCTAGGGGTTTAGTACGTTGGGGTGAACGAAGTGGAGACACCACAACGGGGGTGACAACCCGTTGATATTGTTAAACAACGTTTTAGGATAAAATCTAACCTACTCCGGGTAGCTCACTAAGGTGAACCAATTAAAGAATAAGAAATCTCACTATTTTATTATTCAAACTTGGTTTTGCATGACTGACAATGAATATATATTTATACTCATACACGCCTAAAGTTTTTAGTAGTAAACCTAGAAAATTGTGGTAATTAACCACAATTATTTCTAAAATTAAGAAACCTAATTGACAAATTTGGGGGTTGAAAATTTGATATTATTTCTTCCCCAATCAGCCACAATTTTTACCTAAGAATTATATACCTAATTGCCAGTTTTGACGGCTGAAAATTAGATAATATTCATCCCCAAAAGCTTACAAAATCTTCCCTAAAATAACTCTGCATGCTGGCCGAGAAAAAAGAAACAAATGTAGATGATTGCTTGTTACTTTATTTGAGACAGTTGAGATTGAATTAGTTACATGAGCTTGTACTCTTCATTGGGTTTCTTGAAAGTAGACTAGATGTATTTTAGGCTCCCAATTATAAATGATTCTAACTGTTTCTTAAATCTTTGGCTCTTGATTTTGTGACTGGACCCATTGGCAGACTTGGGGGCTCTACCGACTTGATATGATTTTGATCTTCATGGTAGGTGACACCGGGGTCAGTATGTGTAGACGAAATAGAGTGGATGTCCTCATCAGCTTTGCTTCAAAAATAAATTGCTTGTTGACCCGAACGGGAAACTGGTGCTAACATGTTCTCTGAGCTTTTGTGGATGGAAAGACCTGCAAATACCCATCGGAATTAGTCCGATGGAGGAAATTCCAATGCTTAAGTTAGAAAGAGAAGTGAGAGAGAAAGATAATAAACTGAGAACAATCTCAGATTAGCCCTTTGTTGTCTCTGTGCAATGTGAGTATGTAGAGTGATTAAACGTACCTGACGAGTTGCCTTACCTTAGTACATATAGCACGTGCATGTAAGGTAGATTTCTTGTTTGAGGGTGTAACAATCCTAATTATCTTATGGAAAAATCACTAGGCATCTTCCAATATTGAAGAGACTGTAATTAAAGATTTTTAAGAGATTTAAAATCTTATGAATTAAGAAAACTTCAAATTGTCACAAAAACTCCTTATCATATCAAAAGAGATTATTCTCAAGATTAGGAAATGTTCAAATCTTGGTGATTATGATCTTAATTTGCTTAGTGGAGATGTCATCCGCCAGAAGACCGTTTGGTAGTAATTGAGAGGCTTGACCGAGAGAGTTCAACTGAAAGGTGAACGAAAGACTTAGCTGAGAGAATTTGACCGAGAGGCGATCGAGAGGGGACCGAGAGGCCTTCTTGGGTTCTTATTGAGAAGTAAGTTATTTGGTAGCTTATGGGTTTCGGTGGTTATTAATTTAGTGGACTTGGATAGTTATGAGCAGTTAAATTCTGTACCATTACAAAATAAAAGCAACAAATAAATTTCTTAATATGGGGAGAGAGAGAGAGAGAGAGTACAGAGAATGTGCGGAGAGACGTTGAAGAGAGGAAGAAGAGAGTGCAAAGGAGGTATTCTGATTGTTGAAGCAAGGAGTAAGAGAGAGAAAGGAGAGAGACAGAAAAAATTGTAAAAAAAATTAATAAAAAAATTAATTTAAAAATTAATAAAAAAATTGTAACACAGATCTTAACAGATATTAACAGAAAAATTAAAACTATTTTTTTTTTAATTTTAGTTAAAAAGAAGATTTTTAGGGCTTGGTTGTTGTTGTAAATGGAAGATTTTTGTTTTGTTTTATTTTTTTTAATTTGATATTTTATTTATATTTAATTCAAAATTTAGAGGCATTTTTATATCATTTTTCTTTAATAAAATTAAATTATATTTTTATATAATTAAATTAAGGTTATTTGATTGCCTCTTTTTTTGTGCAAAATCTTTAAATAACATATTAAAATAATAGAGAGATTAATTCATAGACTAAAATTAGTAAATTTTGAAAATGCTGAAACTAAGTTGAATTGAGATTAAGATTACATTTTTTCCAAAAAAAAAAAAAAAGACAGGGATTAAGATGAGTTTTGTATATAAAAATTATTAATCTAATAATTTTTTTTGTATTTTTCTTTAGGAACATTTTATTTTAATTAAAAATAAAGTAAAATAGAAATTAACTGCGGAAAATCAAAACAACTTGGGTTTCATCAAAGAATTTTATTTTTGAATCGTTCTTCGTTCAGTTCAGGAATAAGCATCTCCTTTTACGCGTAAGGTTGGCGTTGACTTTGACCAAAAATCTTGTTTTCAAAGCTTTGTCTGAATTCCCCAAAAAATCGAAGCCTTAGCACGCACCAATCAATAACCGGCCAAACAAGGAATACAACTCAGAAGACAATGAAGTCAATCGTTCAAATCCTTTCAGGCTCAGCACTCAGCGGCCAATATTGGTATCTAATTTCTATTCACTTTTTAAATTTTGTTTTTCACTTTGATTTAGCTCAGGCCCCCATAAAACAACAGAGGATCGTCAAAAACAAAGAAGACCTATAACCTATTTTGAGTTGTTTCTTAACTGATTCAGTGATTACAGCTAGGTAGGAAATTTGAGGTACCCACTTGTTAATTCCTATTTTTTTTTTCATAAATATATCATTTTTTTTCGAGGTTTAAGCATAATCTGTCAATTATATTTTGTGGGTTTGCTTGAATTCGAGTTTTTTGTTACTTACATGGAAATTGAGAAATGGGTTTTCATGTTTTTTGAGGGTTCTTATTTGAATCTTATGTTACACGATGTTTAGGGTGAAATCAGGGATTGGATGTTGAGGGCTTTGTGTTCAGACTCTTATGGATAAAATTTGTTGCTTTAGACCTTCAAATTCTCAAGTGAGTGATTGCCTCTTTATTTTTCTGTGCTAAATTTTGTGGTTGATTTACATATGTATTGCTTTTTTGAAGTTATATATCGTTGTTCAATAGCTAAAACATGGTGAAAAAGGGAAAACCTTATTATACTAAAGTATATCTTCTTGTGAAGCTGTATTGATGGGTGTTAACAACAACCTTCTCTTCCGTTGAGGTAATTAAATTTACTACTCAACTGGGCTTTCTCAGAAAATTTATTTCTAATTTAGTCTGCCTTCCTAGTTGGATATCGGAAAGGGAGACATGTTTTTGATTTAAGTATCTCCGAGTATATGAAAGTCTATGTGTTTCTATTTGATGGTCCACTAAAGAGTCCGTGTTGTGCTGGGTCTAATACCTGATCAATGGTCATATGTTTGTGCCATGAATTTTTTCTGGTTTATTTCAATTTATGATAATTCTGATTATTCTTCAGTTGCTCACGGTTTTTGAATTTGGGTTGTGCTAGAACTTTTGACAGTAACGATTTGGTATGTTTTATATTTATGTTGTGGTGAGTAATCAGAAGCCCCCAAGAACATTTTTGTCTATGCATACAGTAACTTGTCAGAAATCTCTGTTTCTTGAACCTTCAGAAGAGTGAGGCTTTCTGATAGGTAGAATATTAGGTTAAACTGAAATTGGCATTTTAGCTTTGTATCTTTCTCATAAGGGTTCTCTTCTGCTGCACTCCGGACCAACAGATTCAAAGCAATAAACTAAAAAGTGATCATTTCTCTCTCTTGAAAACTTGAGTTTCATAAATTGTTTTGTAAGATTTATTTTTCATTTGATTGATATCTCTAGTGCCTGTATAAAAAAGCTCAATTATCTAATGTTATGCTTTCTTTAAATTTAGACTACAGGGCCACGCCCTTTGCGTAGCTCTGGTAACGGTAGAAACTTAAAGGGTCATATAAAGTATGGGTTCAGTCTTGTAAAAGGGAGAGCAAATCATCCCATGGAGGATTATCATGTTGCCAAGTTTCTCCACACCAAAGGACATGAGCTTGGACTGTTTGCTATATATGATGGCCACATGGGAGATAGTGTAGCAGCTTATCTGCAGAAGCATTTGTTTTCCAATATCTTGAATGAGGTGTGTCATTGACATCTAATTATATGCTTGCAAACTTTTATTAGAGTATTTACTTGGCGAGTACATTCTCACACAATGCTGTGAAACTGTTTTAGGATGAGTTTTGGACTGATCCTAACAGTTCAATTTCACGAGCCTATGAGAGAACTGACGAGGCTATTCTTGCACATAGTCACGATTTAGGAAATGGGGGTTCTACTGCTGTAAATGCGATTCTTGTGAATGGTCAAAAGTTATGTGTTGCAAATGTTGGAGATTCACGGGCAGTTCTTTCAAGGGATGGCAAAGCAGTACAGATGACTACAGATCATGAACCTCATACGGAGAGGTGTAGCATTGAAAATAAGGGTGGCTTTGTCACTAATTTACCAGGTACTCCACTGCTACTAACTTTTTTATTGAGAGCTCTTACAATATTTTCTTGGTAAATGATGTTATTTTTCAATGGACCTTGGAGTGCAGAAGTAGGTTGCATCATCCATCGAAAATTCAAATGTCTTTTTAGGGGAACACTTAATATTTAAATGTGGAACTTGGGATCCAATTTTAATAATTGTGGGAAAATTCTGGATTTTATATTTTCTGGTCCATATTGTTTATTTCATTTATTATCCTGGTTCTTTTTGAAACTTTTCATTTTTTTAGCAGAAAGACTGCTTCACTGGATGGTAATTTAACATTAGATCACCAGTTGCAGTTGTTAAAATGTTGGAGGATAATTTTTACAAATGGTGATGAAGAAGAGGATTTATGATTTAAAGCTTGAAAATATTTGACTATATTCTATTAAACAAGAAAGCAATGCCGGTTTTGATTAATATGAAAAGGACACCAGGAGTTTAATGCACATTCACACAGTTCGAAGAAAACATGGTTTCCACGAAGATTGCACTTTTGTAAGGTGAATTAGGTACAGCTATATCAACCAATAATACAGCTTCCGAAATTTGCTGATAGCTGGACTTTGATGTTAGGAAGTTAGAATTTTCCTGGACTTTATTTTAAAGAAAGAGACAATGAGCTTGACACATGAGGTTCTTGGTTCAAAAAAACTTATTACAATACTTGTGTTTAGGAATACTTGTACTCATACTTGCGTTGGTGTGAGAGGGTGTCCATGTATGCGCATGCATAATAGGACTGTGAAATTTTACGACTCAAAAAGTTTTTCCAGTAATTCTTACCTGTAAATAGCCATTACGTAGACTCAAAAAAATTATTAGGAGTGAAAGACTTATCAGCATACATGCCTTTAGATACCCAAGTGATGACTAATAGGTTTATTTTCCTTTCAAATCAATTAGTGAAATAGGAAATGTTCTTTCCCACATCACAAATAGGTTGACCTAACAATTCAGTTTGCAATTGCAGTAGAAATACACCTGTGCGTTTTTAATGGACTTCAAAAGTAGGTTAAATGAGACCTCATTTATTTTTTCCTACTATATTGTTTCCAAAACTTGTGAGTTGATTTTGATTGTAGCTCTATATATTTGCTTGTAAGTGATGCTAACCAACCTAAGGTTAATTAGAAAGGAATCTTAATTCTTACAACAACAATAACAACAACAACAACAACAACAACTTGTGCCTTAATCCCAAAATTTGGGGTCGGCCGTTTAAGAGACATATAAAATGATTAAATAATAATAATAATAAAAAATAAAAATAAAAAAAAAATAATTAAAAAAACATAACCAACACACACACACACAAAATTCAAATACATTTTACAATACGAATAGTGATGATTTAAGTTATTTTAATTCTTCTACGCCATTCATTCCTATCCGAAATCATCTCTTCAGTTAACGCCTTAATTTTCATATCCTTGCGAATACATTGCATCCAGATTTTTAATGGCCTACCTCGTTGTTTTACTAAATCTCCTATATTTAAACTCTCGATTCTCTTAACTGGTGTATCTTTGAGTTTTCGTTATACATGACCAAACCACCTCAAACATCTTATCCACAATTGATTTCACTAATAATTTACTGCGTATCTCTTCATTTCTAATTATATATTTTTTAATTTTATCACACATCCATTTTAACATTTTCATATCAGTTATAGTCATTTTCTGCTCTTGTTTTTGTTTAATGGCCCAACATTCAGTGCCATATAGTAATATAGGTCTTACTAATGTTCTATAAAACTTCCCTTTCAGATAGAGTGGCATCATGTGATCGCAAAGAACTCCAGATGCTCTTCTCCATCTTATCCAACCCGTTTGGATCCTATGATTTACATTCCAATCTATATTGCCATCATTTTGGATAATTGACCTAAGATATCTAAAACGTTCGCTTTTTGTTACATCCTGTCATTCTAACTTAATTGTTTCTTCATCATTCCGATAACTATCACTGAATGTACATTTCATATATTCCGTTTTAGATCTACTCAATTTAAATCCTCTGAATTCTAGTGTGTCCCTCCATAACTCTAATTTAGTACTAATACCCTCTTTAGTCTCATTTATCAATACTATATCATCTGCAAAGAGTATACACCTTGGTATTTTATCTTGGATGCTCTTTTTGACTTCATCTATCACTATTGCAAACAGAATTGGACTTAATGCCGATCCTTGGTGGAGTCCAATGTTTATTGAAAAACTATCATTTACCCTCTGTAAGTTTTTACATTGGTGACAATTCTATCGTACATATCTTTAATAACATTGATATATCTGATGGAAATCCTCTTTTGCATCAATACCCACCATAATATATCTCTTGGCACCCTATCATACGTTTTTTCCAGGTCAATGAACACCATATGTAAGTTTTTCTTCTGTATTCTAAATGTCTCCATAAGATTTCTCAGTAAGTGGATTGTTTCGGTAGTGGATATTCCTGACATAAATCCAAATTGATTCTGAGACATGTTTATCTCCAATCTCAATCTATGCTCAATTACTTTTTCCCACAACTTCATAGTATGACTCATAAGTTTAATTCCTCTATAATTAGAGCAGTCTTGTATATCCCCTTTATTCTTATATAATGGTACAAGTGTACTCTCTCTCCATGCTTTGGACATCTTCTTGATTTGCCAAATTTTGTTAAAAAGATCTGTTAACATTGCTATCCCGACCTCTCCCAAACATTTCCACACCTAAATAGGGATGCCATCGGGTCCAAACGCTTTATTATTTTTCATTTTCTTTAAAGCTTCCTCTACTTTATGAGAGCAAATCTTATATTTGAAATCCATATTGATCTCTTCCATAGATACGGTAATATTGCCAATGTCTTTTGTACCCTCTGCATTGAACGGATTATCAAAATAATCAATTTAACGTTTTCTTATATCTTCATTCCTCACAAGTATACTATTAGTCTCACTATTGATACACCTAACACTATTTAAATCTTTTCACTTTCTCTCCCTTAATTTGACAATTCTGTAATCTCTTTCTCATCATCCTTGGTTTCTAACTTTTTATATAATTCATTATATACCTTATTTTTTGATTCTTGGATAGTCTTTTTTACTTTTTTATTTACATTTTTGTATAATTCAAATATTTCATTATTTCTCCTATTTTTAATATTTCTATAACACTCACGTTTTGTTCGTAAAGCAGTTTGGACTTCCTTACTCCACCACTCTAATTCCTTGCCTGTTGGAGCCCGCCCTCTAGATACATTAAGAATCTCCCTACCTATATTTTTAATGTTATTAGACATTTTTACCCACATAGTTTCTGAGTTATCACTAACCGACCAAGTTGATTTTTGTATTAATTTTTCTCTAAAGATTGTTACTTTTTCTTCTTTCAATTTCCACATATTAATTCTTGGCTCTACCAACGGACGATATTCTTTTTGTTCTTTAGATACACGCACATCTACAACTAAAAGTCTATGTTGAGTTGTTACTCTCCCCCGGTATAACATTAAAATCTTTACAAGTCATTTTGTCGCTCTTCCTAGTTAGAAAGAAATCTATTTGGCTAGCATTTAACCCACTCCCATATGTAACTATGTGCGACTCTCTTTTCTTAAAAAAAGTGTTTTTGAGTATCAAATCAAATGCTATAGCAAACTCTAGAATGGTTTCTCCCATCTCATTCCTACTATCAAAACCAAAGTTACCATGTACAGTTTCAAATCCTTCGTTATTCTTCCCTACATATCCATTAAGATCTCCTCCAATAAATAATTTCTTTGTACTAGGTATAGTCTGTATAAATTCATCCAAATCTTTCCAAAATTATTTTTTATTAATTTCATCTATATCTACTTGGGGTGCATATATGCTGACTATATTAATTATATCTTTTCCATTAACCATTTTGATAAGTAAAATTCTATCTCATTTTCTTTTAATCTCCACTATATTCTCATGTAAATCTTTATGAACAATTATTCCTACACCATCTTTAATTCTATCTCTACTTGTGTACCAAAGTTTATATCTTAATTCTTAAAAAGAATAAAAAACAAAAAACAAATTATTGGATTTAAATTGTAAATTTTAAACTCCATATTTTGAAAAATATAAAAATATTGAAGAATTTGTGGCACATAGGAGGCAGGAAGGGTGGATTAAATTGAGAAGCTTTCTACAATAAGACTAACCTTATGTATGAGATGAAGTGTTGGATAATCAAAGAGTGACATACACGAGAGGAAATGGTTCTAGAGATTTGAGAATACCATTATTTCCCCAATTTATTTAGTTGGCAAGGGACAAATAGGCTTTGGCGTGCTTTGTAGTCTCCATATAAGTGCCATTTCTTTGATATGTGAGCTTTATTACAAAGGCAAATGATTGGGTTTTTGAGGATTTTTTTCAACTTTGTTGAAGCTTTGGAAAAGGTGAAGTTGGATATGCAAAGGATGCTAATGTGGCAAGAGAGGGATCAGTCAGGAACTTTTATGTTTTCTATCAAAAAAAGGGGAACTTCTGGGTTAGAGGAATTGCAGCGTGCTCAGATGACACAATAGAGAAAGGTATCTTTTTCCACGGAAGTTTGTTCGGAAGTGTTTCACTCCCCCGAGTATAATCTCGTTTTATGTGGTAGGCCGCTTGATGAAGGATATGAACTCAAGATAACCTTCAAGAAGGGGTATTGTTTAGGTTAATAGATGGGCCTTTTGTAAAGGAAAGCTCTGCACCATCTACTTCTTCCTTGCTCTTGGACTTGTTCTTTCTGGGGAAGATTCTCCCGATTATGTACATTTAATGGGTGACTTCAGGCTATGTACATGATGAATTGTGAGTGTGGAGTGGGATCAGGTCTTGCTTGTACAGCAAGAATAAGAGTTTTTAGGACGTTTAGTATACCAGTTCTGTGGTTGGTTTAGAGGGATCATGGTAAGAAGGTAAAGTTAGATACATATTTTTGGATTCAATTTTTAGAATCAATTACCTCTTGATAGTGGTTTAAAAATTAGTGGGAACATAGCAGGAGGAGCTTTTAAGGGGGGTAGAGAAACTTCTTTTTGGGTTCTCTGGACAACTTTCTCAAAAGTGCTTGCACCTTGTGGTCAAATTCTTTTGAATTTTTTTAGAGGTTGCTGATTTTGTAGATTTCTTGTCTCTACAAGGTAACACCTTCTTGGTGCTTTCCTTTTTGTTTATTGTGAATAAAATCTTTTCTGACTAAAAAAAATTGAATGATGGTAAGATAAGAAAAGGAGGAACATAAATTAGTGTATGTGGGGAAAGTACAGGTACTTCCAATCAGTGATAAACTGGAGGGAACTGGATTGAGATGGCTTAGTATAAAAAAATAAAAGAAAAAAGAAAGAAGGAAAGAAAAAAATCTGTTAGTGCACCAGACATCAGAATTAATACCTTACCAAATAAAGGAGCTCCAAAAGTAGTTAGAAGATTGAACAAACTTTGGAGGCAATAGCAAGACAGAACATGCTAATTATGTCACGTCTTCTATGAAAGAAGGTATCTAGCCTTACCTTGGAGAAATCTTCGCGGGTGATTGCATCTTCACTTTCTTTCAGTCTGAAAAGTCAGCTTAAATTGGAGAAATATCAAAACCCCGACAATCCTATAATGCTAACTTTGATTCCAAGCTTGACGATGTTTAGCAGATATTTTAACCAAGAAAAGGAAAATGGTAAGGAAATTCCAGTAGTGGAAAGAGACAGAGAGACGAGGAAGAGGGAAAGATGGTGGACTACAAGAGAGATGAAGAAAAGTGGGAGAGAGGGGGGAAGAGAGAGAGAGAGAGAGAGAGAGAGAGAGAGGGAGAGAGAGAGAGAGAGATGACAGATTGCAAGAGAGTGAAAGAGAAGAAGGAGATGGAGCAATAAAAGTAATGAGAAAGATGTTGAGAAAATGGATAGCTAGAGAGAGAGGAGGGGAGGGAGGTCTGGGCCACGAGTCTAAAAATGGGAAGTCATTTTCCTAATAAACAGAACAATTTTATTTTATTTTATTTTTTGTTTGGCTGAGGCTTTCTTTTCCCTTCACTGATTTTCCTGTAACAGCCAAACAACAGAAAATATGGAAAATATTTTTGGAAAGTTGTTTTCAAGGAAACAAATGGAGTTTTAAGGTTGTCATTTCTTTCTCATGTACTCACCTTAATTTAAATTTGTACTTGATAATAATATTTCAAAAATAGTGAGTGGAGCCCACTTTTTGCATATGAAAATAGGTGAAAAAAAATCATGTATGTACATGTGAAGAGGCAAATGAATATAGTTTGAGGGAGCAATAAATACTGATACTTTTATCAAAAACATTCAGATGTAGACATTCTGATTAATTGTCTTCTACTGTGGTTCAAGATGAATAAAAAATAACAATTCTTGTATAAATACCAAGTAGAAAAGGATGAAGCACATTCATTCAAAAACATAAATGTGATGATATTAGCATGCGAAAATAACTTTGCTATAAAAATTTTAAACTGTAAGGTCAAAGTTAAAATTACTAAGTTTAACCTAGCTCAACAATTTATTTGGAAGTTATAAATTTATGTCTTCTTTGCTAATTCATTAAACCTTAAAATTAGAAAAATTTTAGTTGCATGCTGATACCCAATTAATTGTCTCCACTGGAATAAAATTCGGCTACTGGTAGCAATATTATTAATACTGTAATAAGACACCATGTTTTAGAAGTCTTTTAGCTATTTTGGTTCCACATTTGGCTACAAAAATTTAGGAGCCTTCTTTTATTTCTAGGAGCCTTCTTTTATTTCCTTTTGTAGTTAAAGAAGTCACTTAAGAATGTCAAATATCAATCTTCATTTGAGACAAAAATTCACTTTTTTGGGAATGGTTAGTGGTTTATATAATTGTTTTTGGCAATTGGCTTTTAAGTTTCTTTCAAATTTTAACAAAGGTGTGCACCAATGAGAATCCTAGTGTTTTGTCTTTGTAGATCTGTTTTAGGAGTTTCTCTCATGTGGGCATGAGAAATGGCTATAAATGGTAAAGATATGCCTTTCTTGCTGATTGGATAGATGGAACCTCGGTTCTCTACTGAGGAGATCTAGTTGAGAGCCTTGTCATCCTCCCGAATAATATATTTGTAGTAGGTTGAAGTTTGATTCTACAAGTCACTACCTTAAACACGAGAAAGATAAGAATTTAAAATTTTAGTGTATATGATAATACATGTATGCTTATCATAACTAATTAAAATTTTTATTGAAAGTCATGAGCATTGATTTTCGTTAAAAAAAAACATCTATGAGATTTCTATGAACTTAGCTTTTCCTTCAATTATTGTGTGCTTCAGTGAGGATACCTGATATTAACAGCAGAAAAATTCAATTCTTTTATTTTAGTTTTATGACATGAGAGAAAGAGAGAGACTGTTGCTTGAACTGACTGCGAGACTAGCCACTATATAGATGGTTAGACTGAAGCCTCTGAATCATATGAGGTTTCATACAGACCATTTAGAAAGGAGAAGAATTACAATGAAATGAAAGAGAGGATATCCCATCATCCCAAACAAGTCAGTAAAAAATGCAAAATGCAGAACACTAAGACGCCTCAAGACAGCTCTTCAATTATGTTGAACGTCTTGCAAAGAATTTCTAAATGTCCTGCTGGTCAACGACCAAAGAATGCTAAAAAAGACAATCTTCTTTGATAAAAGATGAAGATGGAAAGATCGTTCTCTAGGATTCTTTGCACTCCTCCCAATCAAATGCACCTAGTAACTAACAAAACTATGCATTACCACAATATTCGTGCATCCTTAGTTGATCCGAATCTTTTGAGCTGTAAGAGGAGAAAAATCTTTGTTGTTTCTCGTACTTATTTTGTAGGACATATTGCATACACATAACATAATATTTGCTTCTGTGATTGGTACAGTTGGAAAAAGAAATGGAAATAGCAACTGTGTATTCAAGAAATACATACATACTTTTTGTAATTTAACTTGTAGAGATTGATTCTTTGCAACCTTTTTGTTGTTCAACCTTGCCATGTGGGCAACTTTTAGCTTCCAATTCCAAGCCCATAACCATAAAACCACGTCTTAGAGACTAGGTGAAACAGCATGTTCTGTTACTGGAGCCAATTCATCTTTGTCAAGTATGTAGCCTAGTGAAATTGCACAAAACCATATATGGCTAAACCTTCGAAAATCTTTGTGAAGGAAGAAGTTCTGCTGGCTCCATGCCCTCAATTGATGCATCAAGTTCATCCTAAGGAATGTGTTTTGCAATGTGATATAATGAATGCTATTGACAGTCTTACAAAATTATTGTACTTAAAAGTTTTGCCATTGCTGTATTAGGAGATGTCCCCAGAGTGAATGGCCAGTTGGCAGTTTCTCGAGCCTTTGGAGATAAGAACCTAAAATCACACTTGCGATCTGATCCAGATATCCGAAGTATCGATATTGGTCCAACTAATGATATTCTCATTCTTGCAAGTGATGGTCTTTGGAAGGTAACTCGCTCTTTAATGAAATGCGATACTATCATGGCATGTAGTAGGCAATGTTAATAAAGTTTGACACATGCAGAGTACATTTCTCTGAAAGAGGATATATTTTGCGGGCATAATATTGCTATATGCAACTTGAACTATTAATGTGATTGGTATTATATTGAATATAACATGACATATCATAATTAGTTCTCACATGTTTCTAGCCAAATTTATTTAGTCGCACGATAGTATTTATGGTCCAAATTTATTTAGTTCTCACATGTCAATCTTCCCGTCTTACTGGGCAAATATTCTATTTTCTTCTTAATGTCAAACAAATATTCTGGAAATTTGCTTACCTCGTTTAGAAAATTCTGATGCAAGCTCCAATCAAATCTGTGATTGGTCACATACGAACTTTGAACTTTTAAGTCATTTGAATATGGTTATGATACGTCCCTGGGGCTGTAGCATTGGTGTCCATAGTACCAATTGTTTTTGTCTCCCTGATGCCCTTGCCATTGGTTTTATGACCTCCCTCTAAAGTTTGGAAAGTACACATGTCATATAGATAGAACCATGTACTGAGGGACTATAACTGCCTGATGGAGACATCAGGAAACAAAATGGGAAGCTTGACAACTGAAAATTTCTGTAGTACTTGTTGTTTTTCTTGTCTATAGAAAAGGAAAAAGCAGTGGCCTGTGATATTTAGGGATTTTATGCTATAATAATTAGAAAGTTCTGGATGCTTTGTGGGTAAAATTTAGAGATTTTTTTTTTGGGAGGTGGGGGGGGGGGAGTGTTCCTAATGGTATTGCTGATGGAGTACATTTTAACCAATCATAATGTAAAACCACTTTGTAGGTCCAATCTACTGTAAATGATCTCTTTTCTCTATGCACTATCATAACTTCTAATTGGTAAGATCTGGTACATGGAACACTTATGGGACACAAGTATTCACTATGATTTGTTGTTTTTCAACTAGGCAAATGTGTTACCGTAGACAGTTGTAGACAACATACTGATTTGCATGATCCAACTTCTAGTTTTTCCTTGGAGAAGCAGTTGCCCTTTTGAGGAAAGGAGGATGGCTGGGCTGAACCTTGGCCATACCACTGGCCAAACCTTAGGTGGTTGTTGGACTTTCACGCAGTCACTGAAAGTCATTATATATTGGGTATATCCAAATTTGCATCTTTTTGTCTAAATTTCAGATTTTCTTGTTGCCACAACCCTGCATCCAGGTTAGAATATAGGATTAGTGATTGTCATTACAGTCATGGGCCTATAGTCAGAATGGAACACTTGCCCTCAGTTGTGCGTGTCTTTTGTTCCAATGAGACCTTTTATGACAATGGAAATTATCCTTTTTCTTTTTGGCAATGACACACAATGCAAGAGTGTAACATTAAATATAGACTTCCTCAAGGCTTATCGAGTTGAGATGAGTTCAAGCGAAATCATGTAATGTAGTTGTTTGTCGTCTCATCATATTACTTGCATAGTGGCAGTAGCCTTCAATTCACGAAGACATGGCATAGAAAGGTGATAAATGCAACTATGAGCATTTCTCCCTTTGATCTAAGCATCAAATTTCTTGCATTCCATGGGTAAAATACAGGTGATGAATAATCAGGAGGCAGTTGATTTTGCAAGAAAGATCAAGGACCCACGAAAGGCAGCCAGGCATCTAACTGCTGAGGCATTGAATAGAGGAAGCAATGACGATATCTCTTGTGTTGTTGTTAGGCTTAAAGGATAATAGAGATGATCAGCCAAAATCGAGATGTAAATTTATGCTGGCCGTAACAGAAAGCGATGTCCAAGAGGACTGCTAGGGGAATTCTGATCGTTTTCAGCAGAAATACCAAAGTGAATGCCAGAAACAGGTCACAGTTAGTGCATTCTTTTGCTCTGTATATTTGTTTTCTTCTCTTTCTTTTCTTTGCTTTAATATGCAGATATGGTTATCAAATTCACATCTACCGTAACGATCGCATTATGCTATCGATTTTTAGCATCCCCGCCTGGTATGCTAATAATATGTTTCGGAATCTATTTAATGATTGGCATGAGCATATAAATATATGGCATGTATAGCTTTTGTCCTGAAAAGGAACAAGTTCCTGTATTGGTAGATTGGCTAAATAAGCACAGAGCTTGCATCTCTCTTTTGTTTTCCTGGAAAATTATAGATATGTGGTTGATATTTAGATTGATGAACACAAAAAGTTGATTGGTGGAAGATGCATTCAAGAAACAATATGCATGTTTAAGGTTTTCTTTTTTTGATACTTAATCACCCGTATCCGAAAATTCGACTAATCCATTTCAAACAGTTGTTCGGTCCCGGTCTCAAGACCGTAGTTACAAGAGTTTAGTGTCCTACCATTAGATTCACAGGCGTTGGTATGTATTTAAGATTTTCAATACTTTATGCTCCAAAGAATTAGGGGTAGCAAAAATCTAGCCTCAACCCTAAATGACTCAAAGCTGGGCACTTCGAAAAAATTTTGCTCAAATTAGCGTGAGAGTCAAAAAAATCAAAATGACATAAAATTTTTAAGTTTTAATATATATATATATATATATATATATATATATATATATATCCTTCTGTAATTATTATATATGAATAAGTGATTTGATTATTATATTATTAATTTCTATTAAAATAATTAATATACAATTATTATAATTTTTATACTTATAATTTTGATATAATCTTTTGACATGTTCAGAATATCGTTGACCAAAAGAATATAGTATTAAATATATGAATTAAAAGGAGTTTAGAGTATTTAAATTGTATTAAACTATAGATAAACATTATATTGATATTATATAACAAAAATAATAGATGGTGCTTAGAAGTAATATTGAGTTTAATTCATGAAATAATAAATTAGGCAAAATATGTAATGATAACATTAAGAAATTAATTAACTAAAATTAACCCCATGGCCTCTGTCATCCTTTTAAATTAACCAAAAAAAAAATGCTAAAAATGATTTTATTATACTTAATCAACTAAATTAAGATACTAAATAGGAATTACACTATTGTAAGATATTAATTAATTAAAAAGAAAAAGGCGATAAAATAATAATAATAAAACCCGATTTTGATATGAAACCCTAAAAGCAAACACTTCGGACTAGGAATACAATCTACATTCGAGATGGTCCAATTGCCACCTTTACAGAAGAATCAGGAGAAGTGTTAATGAATTTCAATTCAAGTGACACCTCTTTCTTTCTCCTTATTATATGTTCGAATTCGAATTTCGATATGTATAAAAAAAAGGGAACCATAAGAATGCATATCAATCCATAAATAGTTTTTTGATTCTATAATAAACTTGAAAAGTGGGAAACACTTTGCATGGTATCTAATTTGAACTTCATGTGGACAAGTATATACTTATGTATGCATATATCTTTTCTTTTTGCTCGACAATGGAGAGAGGGAAAAATTCATACCAAGAATCTAAAATTGTTTAGAGTTATTTCCTCTTAATATTAGATTTATGGATCAAAATTGTTTTAATTCAATTTATAAAAATAATAAAATCGATTTTTTAAAAATTAACTCCGATTTCAAATGACCGCCAGAAAGTTGGCAAAAATAATTAAAAGAATTTATGCATAGTTGATTTTTAAAAATCGATTCTGAAGTCCATTTACAGGAAATCGACTTTGAAATGGACAATGATATTCAGAAACGAAGAATAATCAACTTTAGATGTCACACACTCTCTCTCTCTCCCCTATTAAATGTCCTTTTAGCTCTCTCTATCTCTCTCACACGCACACTTCCTTATGCAGTGGAGATTAAATCAAACCCACCATTGGCAACCATCACAATCAGGGTTGTTGAGCTTTCCTTTAGGTTCTTCAAATTCCATTTCGGGTTCCACAGACTTCCATCTTCTTCCTCAAAAAACATTTCATTTCTTTCCCTCTTTCTTCTTAGTTTTGTTTGTGCCAGAGCTTTTAATCATTTTTGAATTTTTATTCATTTTCTATTCAAATTCATCGATTCCCATTCTGGGTTTTGTTGGGTGTTGTCTCCAGTCGCTCCAGCAGCAGGCTCGCCGGGAAGATTCGCTGGAGGAATGACAAAGAATCTCCAAAGAGTCATCATCGTCGTAATCTTTGACTTCTCAGAGGAACAAGGAAACAGTCTCCAGTCATAAATTGAAGAATCTGTTTATTTCTTCTCCGCCTCTCGAGGATCATAACTCTTAAGAATTTAGGGGAAAGTGGAGATTCGAGTGAGCGATTAACGGCAGAGACATTTCTTATAATTAAAAAAAAAAAAAACTTGTGAGAATTTCAAAAAATGAATTCCACAGGCATTTAATTTCTTCCTTGAAATTATAAATTTGTATGGTGTTAATATTTTAGAAATCAATTTCAAAGTCAGATTTTTTTGGACAATTTTCAGACAACAATTTGAAATTGATTTCTTGAAAATTGAATTCACTAATTTCTTAACCTAAATAAAAATTATAATATTTTGATAATTTTGACCCATTTTATTAATATTTAAACAAATAAATCTTTTTATTTAAGTTCTCCACTTTAGTTCTTTGTTTAGTTCACAAAAAAGAGGACAAGATCATTTATGCCTTTTTTTTTTTTTCTAACCTTAATTATAGTGGAGATAGGAGGTGAGTTTTTTCAATCACCTGGGTTAACAGTAGAATATTAAACTCTCTTTTAACTAAAATTTCAAATCTCAAGTTTCAGACTTTGCAATAAAAAAATAGTAATAAGACTCATAATTACTCAAATCAGATTAATTTGATTTTCAAATAGCGGTGATGCAACGTCCCCTAATGGGTTGTGATGGAATGTCCTTCAAAGGGTTGATATTCGAAGAATCCAGGACCATTAAGCTCGCAGTTGAGAAGCCTCCAAATAAAGAAGCCTACGACTCAGCGTTGACTACCCCATCAGGGAAAACCGATGGAACCATCTTTCTGATGGTTTTCGATTGGTACTATCGAACGATTATCCTAAACTGACTGATCTGTCGAAAGTCCCTAGTCACCCTGACCCCTGAACATTATGGGATTTATCTCTTCGGGTGGGCACTTAGCCCCTGATCTTCCCGAACGAGTGAACAAGTTCCGAAGGGTCCATAATGATTGACAATCGATCGAAAACCGATGATCCAACCGAACTCAAGGAGGGATTAGAGGGTCTCCATATCATTGGTTTTCCGCTTAGAAACAGTTCTCTTGTGATCTTATCCATAAGAAAAGAATTCCCTGAATCTTGTAACTTTCCATACAATAAAGATTCCGAATATTTCAGAATATTTAAATCTCAAAATTTTTGGACCATCTCCATAAGGAAAGTAGGGTTGTAGTATCCTGAAAGCACACGACTCTATCATGTATAAGAGACTTTTAGACCTTCTATGTCAAGTACATTCATTTGGCCTTACACATTGGGCATACTGATCACAGGGAATCTCTTCCTTTCTAAAAGCTCTCAGTCTATTTCATTACATTTGAAAACCACTCTTTCTGACTTGAGCGTCAGAGTCTCCCCCACCGGAGCACCCTTCGGTAGTTTTTGCAGGTCTCACATTCCTTTAATAGCAACCGTTCAAGTCATCAAGGAACCGATATCTGTGGAGCCATAATCCACCTCTAACAGATTGGCGCCGTCCGTGGGAAACAGACTGATCTCCTGAAAATTCATGTCGACATCTACAGCTGTCAATCTTGGCGTAACGCTTGCTAAGAGGAAGAGGCCAGTTATAGGTTTTGATGACGACGACTTGAAGGGGTTGATCCCCGCCGCGATGATCCCATAGTCATTACCTTCAAGATATAATCCCATATCGTGAAGAGGGTCCTTGTCGATCAAGGAGCCGACTCTGATCTCCTTACCTGGGACGCCTTCTGTCGAATGGGCCTAAATTCGGCTAGACTTCTGTCGCCTACCGGGTCCCTCAGAGGACTTTCAGACGAGCACGTCTGTCTTGAAGGTGTTGTCTCCTTTTCCGTGACCCTTGGAAAGCCCCCTAATCACGTGACTGCCAATATCTTGTTTCATGTGGTAAAACTGTTCTTCCTTATAACGCCATTCTTGATAGACTTAGTATGAACGAACTGGAAGCATTACCAAGCACGAGACATATGAAGGTGAAGTTTAGAACGCTGCAAGGGGTCGCTACCATTCGTAGCAATCTTGATCCTTACGTCCTCTTTGCGACCCAAGATGTATGAGAAAGCTTTTCGATCGATGCCTTGGAACTCAGGGACGATACCGGGTTGAGGTCAAAACCTGAACCAGCCGAAAAAATAATTGAGGTCCCCTTAACAGGCGACCCAAATCAAACTATCCGAATATGGACCAACCTATCAACTTCCTTACGGGGGGCCTTAGTCGCCTGTCTACAACGACATTTCAAAGTTTTCGCCTGGACCCCGGAAGATATGTCGGGCATAAATCCATCCGTCATAACCCATAGGCTAACAGTCAATGTCAGTTTTAAACCGGTAAAATAGAAGAAGAGAGTATTCGCTCTCGAACGCCAACATGCTATACAGGAAGAAGTGCAAAAGCTATTAGCGATCGGGTTCATTCGTGAAGTCAAATATCCTAAATGGCTAGCCAACATCGTCTTGGCAAAAAAGGCCAATGGCAAGTGGAGAATATGCGTGGATTTCACCGATCTCAACAAAGCGTGTCCGAAAGATAGTTACTCACTTCCCAATATCGATAAACTTGTAGATAATTCCTCGGAGCATCAGCTCTTGAGTTTCATAGATACCTATTCAGGCTACAATCAGATCAGAATGACACCAGAGGATGAAGAGAAGACAAGTTTCATTACCGAATTTGGCACGTATTGCTACCGAGTCATGCCTTTCGGCCTAAAAAACGCTGGAGCGACCTTTTAAAGACTGGTCAATATGGTCTTCAAGGATTAGTTAGGCAGAAACGTAGAAGTGTACGTTGATGACATGCTCGTCAAGAGCATCATTATAGAAGCTCATGTTGCCGACCTCGAAAAAACCTTTCAGATGTTGGAATGCTATAACATACTGTTGAACCCGATAACATACACCTTCGGAATTACCTCCGGAAAGTTCCTGGGTTTCATGATTACCAATCGAGGGATAGAGGCAAATCCAAAAAAGATACGCACGATATTATACATGTCGCCTCCTCAGATACTAAAAGAAGTACAACATCTTACCGGCCGGATAACAGCCCTGAATCGATTCATGTCAAGGGTTGGTGAGAAGTACAAGCCCATATTTGATGCACTAAAGAGGTCTTGGCGGTTTGAATGGACATTCGAATGTCAGGCAGTCTTCGAACGACTAAAAGAATATCTAATGGTGCTGCCATTGCTCTCGCGACCGGTCCCTGAAGAAGAGCTTTATTTGTACCTATCTATCTCTAATCGAGCACTCTGCTCTGTGATGGTAAGGCAGGAGTCCACCACCTAGAAGCCGGTCTACTACATCAGTCGGATACTAAAGGAATCCAAAATTAACTACCGACCGATCAAGAAGATAGCATATGCCTTGGTTGTCTCAGCAAGACGTCTTCGATCGTACTTCCAAATCTATACTATCGTGGTGCTTACCGATCAACCATTGAAATAGTTCCTCCAGAAAAGAGACACTTCCAGTTGGCTCATCAAATGGAGCATAGAATTGGGTGAGTTCAATTTCCAATATTGGCCGCGACCAGCGATAAAGGGCCAAACATTGGCCGATTTCATCCTTGAGTGTACCTTGCTGACGACGCTCGAAGATGAACCTCCTAACAATCAGGAGGAATGGTGGGTTCCGGAGTGGACCATCCACATCGACGGATTATCGAACTCCTTGGGAAGCAGTGTCGGGCTCATGCTAGTGGGCCCAAATAACTTTAAGGCGGAGTATGCCCTCCGGTTCGATTTTCGGGCCACCAATAATCAAGCAGAATACGAAACCTTGCTAACGGGACTTCGGATCGCCATCAACATGGGGGTACGGAACGTTAGAGTATTCACTGATTGCCAGTTGGTCGTCAAACAAATCGAAGGAGTCTACAAAACGAAAGACCCGACTATGGCCAAATACTTGAGTAAGTTATGCGATATGATGGAATAACTAGACAAAGTTGATATCCAGCAAATCTCTCAGTCAGAGAATGCACGAGTCGACACTCTATCGAAACTGTCCAGTTCTGACTCGGTTGCCTCTAACCGAACGGTCTACATCGAGAGTTTTTCGTATCCCAGTATTGATGAGCCCAAAAAGGCTTTCACTATCGATCAGTCCCTTATTTGGAAAGATCTCATAGAAGAATACTTAAGGCATGATTGCCTACCAGAGTCACTGACGGAAGTAATGAAACTAAAGCGAAGAGTCACACACTACGCCATAATCGGTGGAATCCTTTATCGGAAGTCATTCACTCATCCATACCTGCAGTGCATAACTCCCGAAGAAAGAGACTATGTTTTCTGAGAAATCCACGAGGGGATATGTGGTAATCACCTATGTGCTCGAAACCTGGTCTACAAGGCTCTTCGCCAGGGGTACTATTGGCCAACCATGAAGATTGACTCTGACAACTACGTAAAGCGATGCGACAAGTGCCAATGCTTCTCTTCAGTGCCTCGACTACCCTCCACCGAGCTTAATCCTATAGCTAGTCCCTGACCATTCAATAGGGCATGGATATCCTCGGGCCATTCCCTCCAGTCT